>KE464239.1:6627-21730 GCA_000387445.2 Pythium aphanidermatum DAOM BR444 | reverse complement strand
CACTGCATGATGGGGGCAGGTCGAACTTGGACGAAAATTGATGGGGGGAGGGCGTTGGCTTCGACGGAGGAAGCGAACAATCTTCATCTTCTACTTCAAGTCGAGTCATGCCGCTCCACAAGCAGTTATATGATCTCGCACCTTTGCCTGGATATTCGGGTTAGCTCCATGGTCGAGTAACCACGAGACCATGGGCGTTCGCAGTACAGATGCTGCGTAGTGGAGGCTCGTGAGTCCCTCCTAGAGCCACGTGGCGTTGCCGTCAGTCCGACAATGTTCTTGACCTCACTTCAAGCAGAAGATGCCACTCACTGCATCTTGTGCGTACACATCGGCGCCTCTCTGCACAAGCCACTCGGCCACGGGGATGCTGCCAGCCAGCGCAGCAGTGTGAAGCGCAGTCTGACCATTCTGTTAGCAGATATTCACAATCAGTATCGAGCCACTAAGTCAAACGCAGCCAAATCCACTGTGACCTTGTTTGCTCGGTGGATGTTCGCCATCCTGTCGAACAGTCCTTTGGTTGCTTCAGCAGCCGACGTTCCGACCCAAACATGGAGAATCGTGTTGCCCATCTGATCATCAACCACTCCCTTGGGATACTCTCAATACGTGAATGTGGATGTGAGGAACACTCACCAAGTCGACGGCGTTCACGTTCGCGCCATGCTCTACCAGCCACAGCGCCGAGTCCATGAGCCCATACTTCACCGCGTCATGCAGCACAGTTTCTCCGTTCTGAAAGCAATACCCAATGAGTAAACTGGCGTCCTGTAGCCTGTCAGCGACGTACCGCGTTTGGCGCATTTACCTCGGCGCCCCTCTCTACCAGCTCCTTGATGAGCTCCGAGTGACCGCTCCTCACAGTGAGAAGCAACGGTGTGTTCCCTTGCTGTGCTCAGGACGAGTCAATAAAGCGCAGTGGTCGTTTAGCTACGTTGTTCCACGTACGTTGTCGACTGCATTGACGTTGGCTCCAAGATCGAGCAGCTTCTTGACGACCTTCGCTTGTCCGGCTTCGAACGCAAGGTGTAGACTGCTCTTACCGTTCTACCAACGCAAAGCACATTGAGTGACTGGGTACTGAGAAGGAACAGAAGCCACGCACCCACTTGAGCGCCCCCACATCGACGCCTTTCTTGACCAGTTTCTCCATCGCGCGTACATCGCCTTCCGTGATCGCAGCTCGCGTGGATGGCGTCGCCCATTCCTACAACTCGCAGTTAGTTGGCTGAGGCTTCTCGACCACCTTCATCGCCAATTGACACCTACACTCGCCGGCGATGTGACTGCTGCGGCGTCTGGTGAGTGACTGAGATCCACTCCCTTGTCCACGTCGCCCCGCTTCACAGAGTATGCCAGGGGCTGACCGCCCTGCTCACATTGATACAGCTCGGGTCAGTGCAGCGCTATCCTCACTGCTAATACATTGGGGCGTACCACTGGTTCCGAAGGGTTCATGCCTCTCGACACGAGCTCGTCGGCGACCTCAAAGCGGCCGAACGCGAAGGCTGAATGATACGGCTTTCTCTGATACTATCGCCACACAGACACAGACACAGACACCGTCAGCCATCTTCACTTCACTACGTCCGTCACATATCCCATACAGCGTCCACAGCATTCATGTCGGCACCACCGACGTCAATCAAGATCTTGGCGATCTCGACCGTGGCCGCAAGGTGCAGCGCCGTCTCCTTGATCTGCAACGCAGTTGTTTCTCGCTCCGTCAGATCGCCCACGTTCTTGTCTCCACAGGAGCAATCATCGCACCTGTCCGACCGCATGCACGTCCGCTCCGTACTCGAGCAGGAGCTGGACGACCCCCAAGTGCCCGTTCATCGCAGCGAGAGTGAGACAAGGCCAGCCATTCTAAGGCGAGACTGCGTCAGCTCTCAACTATCCATCCTCACGCATTACTCAGGTGCCCCGTACCACACTCGTGTCATTCACTGGCGCTCCGTGAAGCAGCAACTCGCCTACGACATCGAGTCGGCCGTCTCGTACGGCAGCAGCGAGCGGCGAGGCGTTGATGTCGTACATTAGGAAAAGAATTGGCAAATGGCCCAGTCGAACTCGGTGTCTCTCCCGGATCCTGAACCCACAGATCCAAGGAAGTCAAGTCCAAAAATGAAAATCAGTTGATCCCTGAACCCACAACGCCATTGCCCTGGAAAAGGCAGAGACTCAGCTGCTTCGTCAACAGCAGTGTTTCCTTCAGCCCGATTGACTCAGTGAAGCCATCAGGGAAGGCTGTGGATCGCTACTGAATGCTTTGGGTTGCCAGAGGACGCGCGTGTGTCTAGATCGCCCTCTCAGGGCAGACAAACTCAATCCACTGTCGATCCATGAGAAGAACTTGCTGTCAGATTCTATTCCATGCTGCTACTGTGGTGTGTACTCGGAAAGTCGGTCCTGTCGTATTAAAGAATACACACGCCGTCACCATTGGGCGTGATCATGACGATGCTGGAGAAGCGCGTGCCGAGTGGGTCGTCGTACACGCTCTGCACGGAGCCGCGGCGATCGATCGACGACGACGCGACTGTGCGGGTTTCCGTGAGGTCCGACTCATTTCGTCGACGCATGTACACGGCGATCACGATCACGGCGACGCAGCCGATGCCTCCGACGCCCGATGCAAGAGCGACGACCGAGCCGCCGTTTTCACCCGAGACGTCACGGGCCACACGCGAGTTGGCTGCACGCGCAGCCTCCTCGCTGGCTTCTGGAGTCAAGGACGTCGGCACGGGAGTCGCAGGAGGCACAGGCGCGGCTGTGGACACTGGGGCAGCAGTAGGCATCGCAGGAGTTGTTGGGTAGGGAGCGACGCCGGCGTCGCCATCGGAACCCTCACCAACATTATGGTCGCCATGGCCAGCCGTCGAGCTGCTGCCAAAGCCACTGCCACTGAACGACGAATCGGCGGGTGGCATGACGGACGCTGGTGGGAACACGACGTCATCTCCGCCGCCGCCTGAGCCACTGCCAGTCGACGACGAGGAGAAATCGATCACCGGAGCGAGCGTCGGTGTGACGGAGAAGGTCGGCGCTCTTGTCGTCGAGGCTTCAGGGGTCAATGTGAAAGTCGTAGGCGCTGGGAATCACAGGCGCGAACGTGGCTGAAGACGGCTCGCGCGTGAAGAGAGGAGGCTCGGTTGGCGCGTCGCGGCTGCCGCTCGTCGACGACTGGGAGCTGGCACTCGCGTCCATCGCGCGCGTCTCTCGGGCCGTGGTGGACGACACCATGGACGCCACCGCGGGCGCCGCGACGCTGAGCGAGGCCACGCCTGCGTCCGAGAAGCGCTGGTCGTCCGCAATGCCCATGGCCCCGAGAGCGAGAGGAGGATGCGTGATGGCCACAAGGGCCATGCACGCCATGAGGCGGAACATGATGGGGGACTAAAAGGGAAGTCAGTAGTCACGGGTTAGACCGAGGACGAGGAGATGATACTGCCGCGGGTGGGGAGACGCGGGGGAAAGCGTCGTCGCGGGCAGTCGCTCGCACTCGCGAAGGCACTCAGGTCTCAGGCACGCAGAAGCGCGTGCAGGCGATCGAGTCAACCGGTCGGAAGTGGGAATGGCGAGATGACAGCGGCGCCATTGCCAGCAGAGGGGCGACCGAGTCCACATGGGGCGGCTGGCCATGGCCGCCGGCAGCGTCTGACGCCCGTAGTTATGGTGGTTAGGGGAATGCTTGGTACGAACCCCTACCCTACGTGTGAGGAGTTCAGACACCAGTCACGTGTTGAATTAGTACATTTGCTGTCTCATGCCGCAGTCTACTGATTTAAAAGTATCTGGACTGACTTGTTGGCCGACAGTAACTGTAAGGCAAAGAGTCGGATGCGAGTCACTCACCGCGAATGCGTGGGGAGTTTTGACGTTTCGAAGCATCATATCAGCGCTCGATGATGCTGTATGCCCTGCGACTGATCATACAAACCTGTTGGGCGTTGTGTGCAGTGACGGCGAATCGCCAGTGGCGATTCGCCACTGATAGCACAAATCTTCAAGATTGCCACGCAGATCAGCTTACAGAGAGCTCTCCACAATGCCACGAGTGAACGTGGCTGGAAGACAGCTGCTGGAATGGAGAAGGCGTGCCGTGGCTGTAGCACGTTGCATCGATTCCGAAGCGCCGCTTCGCGCTTTTGACACGCACAGAAGGGTTTCGGCTTGGTTTAGACCGCGAGACACAAAGCTCAACACGATTTTGGTCGCCCCAGCGGCAGAAGGGGCAGTGCCCTAACATCCCTACCCCGCTTCATCAATGGTGCGCGGAAAGGCCATGCGCTTGCGTCCCATCGTTACGTTGTTCGAAGAAAATCGAAACTTAAGGAACAGGATTACGTTAGAAATCCGTATCTAATGGGACCCTTATCAATTCATATGTGCATGTATCCAATAATTAATTTTACGAGAGAAGAAGGTTCCTACCTCCAGCATTTAGTACCATAACTCTGTGGAGATCCTGGAGGCGACTGATCGCGATGTCGTCGTCGTCAGATTTCTCGTCGGATGAAGAAGACGACGCGCAATTCAGCGGCGTGTCGTACGAAGCGTCGACAGTGCCCCACGCTGTCCAAGTGGAAGTCGTCGAAGAACAAGAAGAGCCCGAGCAAGTCAATGCGCAGGAGCTTCTTGACAGTTTGCAGTCGAATGAGACCGTGCCCGAGACGCTCGTGCAGGCGCTCGAGCCCGTACTGAGTAGCGACCCGGCGCCCTATGCATACAACTACGACGCATATACGGCCGCGCTGTATTACTTGTCGTCGTTGTGGCCGCACGATGCGCCCGCGGCCACACACCGATCACTCCGGCTGACGCGCGCCGAGCTCTACCGCCGCTTTCATCGCGCGTTCCCACTCACGGAGCAAATGTACAGCGAGTTTATCGGAGACGTGGACTCGATCCCGCTGAAGATGCGTCTCTATGACCAGGCAATGTACGACTACTGGTCTGTCCCGCTCGCCCTCGAAGGACTGCAACTGGCGGCAGGTATGTATTACGTCTTGTGATGGCTACGCCACGAGCTCAAAGTGGCTGACTGATGACTCTACCAATGTTCGTAGATAACAGCGATATGTTGTCGGGTGGGAATCCTCGAATGGCGTTGCTGGCGCAGATGGAAGCTCTCTTAAGAACTGTAGGATGCCACTACACCCAGGGTCACGACGTGTGGAAGCGGGGCCGAGAACTCACCGCGCAGCTTTACGACGAAGAAGATGACAGCAGTGATCGAGATGTACGCAAGGAAGCTGCGTTGCGAGACTTGTATGCGAGACAGATGCGGCTACCACTGCAGCAGAACGACCTGGTGATGTCTGAGTTCCGAGCGTGGAACCAGTACAACACGGTCGTTCCAGAAGCTGTGTCACGAGAACAGGCCCTGCGTGACGCCGAAGAAATCCAACAGCGCGTGTTTGGAGGTGCGGTGTACAAGAAACTGAATCAGTTCGAGGAACGCGTGGTGGCGGCGACGAACGCGTCGCCTCCAGCGGATGGAAGTGAGCCGGAGTCGTTGGAGAAAGTCTGGCCTCAGTACATCAACTTTGTGCAGCACCGGGTTGCTCCTCGTTTCCGTACGAAAACGGACTCTACAAACTACCTCGTGTGTCTCATGGAGCGCGCCGTTGCAAGTGTGTGCCTCAGTTCAAGTCTGTGGCGCAAGTACGTGCTCTTCGTGTCGGAGGAAACGCCCGACAAGCTTCTGTCTGTGACTCGCCGCGCCACACGAAATGTATCATTCGACTCGTCTTTCTGGATCGACTACTTGCTCGAGATCGAGCGTCAGGGATCGTCGCTGGATGAGGTGACTGCAGACTTCGAGTCGAATGTCTTGTCACGCTCGAACCCTCCACTTATGGACGCCGCGCATTGCTCTCGCGTGCTCACCACCTACTGTGGCGTCGTTCGTCGCCTGGCCCAAGATGACTCTGGCTCTGTTGACGATGCTGTTGCTCGGTGCAGAGGCTTGCTGGACGTGGCGTATCCTGTTGACAAGGCCCCGCTGGCGGCTGTGCTTGCGTTTCAGGCTCAGTTCTACGCATTCCAAGTGCCTTCGAATCGTGCGAAAAGGCATGTTTGGCTGTCAATCTGGCAGGAGATTTTGCAGATACGCGGCGAACAGGCTGAGGCGTGGTGTAGCTTCTACGAGGAATACCGCTTCACACACTTCGACTCGGAGTACCTTGTTCAAGAACTGAGAGATCTTGTGTTCATTCCTGCGATGGATCGAGTGCGGGACTACCCACTACTCGTGCTGGAGAAGTGGTTGCAGCTGGAACTAGCAAAGGGAGATCGAGCAGCGTACACCAGCGTGAAGCTGAAATACGATAAGACGGCGATCCAGATGCAGCAGCAACAAGAACAGCAATATCGGGCAGTGGCATCATTAACTGATACTGTTGCAAAGCATGCTGACAAGTCTACCACCAAGAAACGCAAACCAGATGACGATGCAGTGCAGACGAATACGAAGCGACAGAAACCTGCCGTGGCCTCTTCTTCGGACCATTCACAAAAGTCGGAGCGATTCACGAACGAACACACGCTATTTGTGTGCAATATCCCAAAAGACGTTGCTCAGGACGAACTTCAGGCGCTGTTTGGGCACATATCCGGGCTGAAGGATGTCCGACTAGTGGTGAAGGAACGCGCTAATCACATCAAGTCTCGCGGCATGGCGTATGTGCAGATGAGCGACGAGAACGGCGTGAATGAGGGACTCAAGCTCGACGGAACACAACTTCACGGACAGGCGATCAAGGTGGAGCGATCGATTCCCCCACAAGCGAGCCGAGTGACGGCGAAAGCAAAAGGAAAACAACACAATTCCAAACCTGGAAAGATCGTGACGACGCTGTACGTTGGTGGACTGATGCCACCAGAACGAGATCCGATCACCGAAGATGAGCTGAAGCAGGCACTCGGAGGAGCCGTCGGTGAAAGTGCAGTGAAACGCGTACTGATCCTCACTGACAAACGCGGCCGACCCAAGGAGTACGCACTCGTCGAAATGACCAGCACCGAGGCTGTCGACATAGCGATGAAGAAGATCGACGAGGTGAAGGCAAAGCTAGGCGACCAAGTGACACTTCAACTCTCCCGACTTACGATCGAGCAAGTCGTGAAGCATCGTGAGGAACAGAAGCAAATGGTACAACAAGCGAAGGCGGTGAAGCAGCAGCAGAACCAGGAGAAGAAGCCCCAAGAAAATGACCAGTCTTCAGCCAAAAGCAGGCCTTCATGCGAAACCCACCACTAGACTGGAGGCGCCGAAGAAAGTTTTGTCTGGTGCTAGCCTGATGCCAAGGGCGTTGAGGAAGAAAGCGCAAGCGGACGTTCCTACAGAGGCAAACAAGGCTGAACAGTCTTCAACGGGGGCGCCGAAGACGAACGATGACTTCCGCAAACTCCTCCTTGGCTAAGCACGTTCAGACACGACAATCGACTCAAATGAAACCCCTAGCAAACTTCCTTGCGCTTTCATAGCTTCTAGCGATCTTTAGGTCAAACTTCATCGCGTGATGTTGCTATTCCAGCCAGGCATTTCCTAAGCGTCGGCTGTGACGCGCTTGAGAGCCTCTTGAGGTACAACCTTCGTGACCGTGTTTGACTGCTTTTGAAGAATGATGTTAATGAGGATCAACCCACTGTAGCGTATAGCCTTGAACGTCCATGTGCACATCTTCAAAAGACTGAATGCGAGGAGTTGAATAAAGCACCCGGCAAACATGACTACCAACACCATTCTGATGTTCTGTGAACTTCGGCAAAATTAAAGTGTCTGATTTATTCTGCTTGAATGGAGACCTGAACAATTGATTCGGTGCTACCGCCAGCATCCGTTGCAACCGAATTGGGATGCGGTAGCGCATCCGTAATAGGTGAGGATGCTACTGTGGTTTGTGAAAGAGGCTCAGTTGCTGCGATCGCTGCGTCAACCCCTTGAGGTACTGCACCCTCATCACTCGCAGGTACCACCGCCGCAGCACTCGCTTCTTTCAGACGCTTCGCGGCTGCTACGATCTCGGACACCGCTAGTCTGTACTTGCTGTTGGCCTCAATTGCATAGCTCTTTACTGGTGCCTGCATGGCTTCCCAAGTGCGCATGGGCTCACCAGTAATACGTTTGATACCGTGCTGCACTGTCTCTTCCTGCCATACACGAATCAGTTCCCCTGCTTCATTGCGTTGGAAGCCGAGCTTCTTGTCAGGCGAGAAGCGTCTTGGAACGGTTTTCCGAAAGTAGTCGGTGTATTCAGGGATGACAACAGGTACTGACCGAGGCGTGAACAGCGTGGATGCTCGGCTAGCAAGAGATCGTGGCGAAGTAGGTTGTTGGACGAGCGGGAGCGGTGCAACGGACGCCGGAGATGTAGAAGATGCTTCAATAGAGACTCCAGCCCCGACTGCCGTCGACTCAGCGATCACTGCTTCACCTGCTTGTGGTTGAGCTGAAGCCAGTGCTGATGTATCCGGTGGTGTGTTGTCAACGTGAACCTTAGCAGTGGCCTTAGCCTTCTTCTTCTTCAGCTTGTTTCTCTCCTTAGCAGCCCTCCGCTTTTGCTTGAATTTGCGCCACATCGCTGCGACAATAACACCAAGTGTCTTGCGGAGAATGGGCCACAAGAGTTGTGAGATGACGGTCGAAAGCAATAATACGACCACCAGCAAGGCAAAAAAAGAAAGACAACCATCACGTTCGTCCGCACAACTTTGACCACGAGTCCATGCTCTCCGAGCACGTCGATTTTAGATGCCTGATTGTACAGTTCGTTATACAAAACGGTTGGGCTGACCACTGTTCCATTCGCTTCGACGACGTCGATATCCAAGAGGTCCAAAATCGTACGAAGGTTGATTGTAGTCGATTTCATGAGATCTTTGTTGCCGTACATCCATGTCGAAAACGCCAGGTGTAGAGCAAGTGTCCACGGCAGCACTGCCAATGCCGTCTGGCCTAACTCCTCGTCGTAAGCGGTCTTTACACTGTACAAGTGAATAATGGAGAGCTTATCGAACCAGTATGTCCCAAACGCAGTCAATGACGCAATGAAAAGTAACACAGGCGAACCTCCGCAAAACACCATCGTCACGAACAAGGAGTTCAACACCATCGGATACCGAACCGAGATGTCAAATTCTGGACCTGCGTAGAGCTTATTCATTTGCTCTTGGGTGCGTAGCTTTCGGTGTTTGAGACATCGAGTGATTGGCCCAACAATGAACATTTGAAGAAACAGTACCCCTTGTGGTACAAATGCGTTGATCAGCATCGTCATAGTGACTCCCATGCCGACAGTAGGGTACCAATCTCGCTCAAAGTCTTTGTATTTCCCCTGAAACAGGTCTCCCAGTAGCGGGAATCCTTTGAGGCCCATCGAAGCGTTCACAACGAGTACGATGATGGCAGTATTCAAAAACTGCGCACTGAACATTTTGATGGCGACAGCAGATGCCTTGGCGGACTCACTTGAATGGGCTTCAAATGTAGCAAACGCACGCAGAATCGCTTTGAGAAGCATATTGACAATCACAACTATACCAGCCGCGAGATACATGAAAACATTTCGTGTCAGGTAGTCACGGATGAATCCTCTACACGGTATAACGGTGCTCCAGAGGTTCTTCGGACCCTCAAAAATACCATATTTTGTAATACTCTCGGCGACTGCATCCTTGCACAAGCAATAGAGGATATTTGTCTCAGGATAAGTCTCGCATTTCTCTCCATCATCCAGCAACTCTTGATCAAAGCACGGCATTGTGTTGCACGTTATATTTGATGACTCGGAGATACAGGATTCCGTGCACCTTGTCGATGTTGAGTATGTCTTCGCAGTAATGTTGATGTGCAAGTCATTGACGATGCCATTTTCATATGCAATATGGTACCTCATCTCACCGTTTGGGCCAGCACTGCACGTTTGATTTTGATTCCAGACGAGATGCCACTCAATATTTTCTTTCGAGGCAAATGAGTCATTGCCGTAAAATACAAGAGGAAGTGTGTAATCACAGAACCCTGCACTGACCATCTTCTTCTTCATCTCTTGCTGAGCAGATTGCGCACCAGAGATGATACCACACGACAAAAGAAGAAGCAGAAATGTGATCAAGTTTGTGAAAGATCGGCGATAGAAGCGTCCTCGGTCAGTCACGTCAAGATTCTCCCACAAGATATTTGAAGGCTCTGGTGCTGGTACCACAATCAGTGGGAATTTGCCGTCTCTAAATCGAAGCGGCTTCGGCTGAAAACGGCGTGCTAGCCACCGTGTAGATGCACGGTAGTCCTGTAAGCACCGCCGTCGAGACTCAACATTGTTGAACACAACAAAAGCACATTCACAAGCCTCCCAGTCAAATGCATGCTCCATTGGTTTTGGTGCCTTCACAGCCTTCGCCAGTTTTGCGTTCTCTTTTCCAGAGACAGCACTGGTGGCAAGGGCTTTCCCCTTCTTCAGCGCCTTAATCTTACTGGTCTTTTTCTCCATCTTTACATTGAGATCAGAAAATTTCTTCATGGCTTGCTGTAGAAGCTTCTCATCTGCAGGTTTGAAGGCGTTCTTCCCAGAGCTTGGTGCTGACTTTTTCTCCTCCTCTAGGATTCGAATCAGCTCTTGTGTTTCAGCGATACTACGGGTTAGTGCTTCCATGGAGAGGAATGTCTTCAACAAACCACCCGTCGGATGGCCAATGCTAACCTCTGCAATCCATGTGTCCAGGTACAGCTCCTTGGTGATGCTTGTCGTCCCAGCCAAGTGGTCTAAGTTCTGCACTTTACTTCGATTAACTGCATTTCTCGAGAGCGATGTTTTCACTTTTCGCCTTCTTCCCCAGCAACACCCAAGCCAAAGCGGGTTGTATTCTTCTTCTTTCGCGAGGTCATAACGTGAATTGAAGTGTTCCAAGATCTCCTTTTCAGTAGCATTCGATGGAAGTCCACGAACGAAGACAGCAAACTTGGCTGGTGTGAGGTTCTCATTCATGTGTTCATCAATCGCCTTTTGCGCCTTATACCGATAAAAAAGGTAAAACAGAAGAAAGACAAACGAGTACGAGACATCACTGACAGTGATGATCCATGATACAGTCACGGGGTCGCTTGTGAACGGGGTATCGACAGTCGTCCAGTTGCAATCGATATATCCTTTCGGCAGACACGCTTCCTGGTCGGTCTTGGTATCTGGATTTACTCCCTGGTTACCTAGGGATGAATACGCCAGCTTCAGCGGATCCACCATACCTTCTGTCACTCCATTTCCATACAGGTTCACAATAACTGCTGGCAACGACACAATGCCCATGATCAGAAATGTGATCGCCAGGTACTTGGTAAGCATAAAATACAGCTTCATGCCGATACCAAGTGCACCAATGTCGTTCATATTGGCATCAAACACCGACTTGTTACCACCCGCAAGGCGGTCGAGTTTCGCCAAAGCTATCGCACGCTTCGCCATGCCTCGAAAATCCTTGCTGCTGATCTGTGGCACGAGTGGCGTATGGCTGATCGGCTGAAGCGGGGCAGCAGGCTCAAGTATTGGTGGAGGTATATCCTCAGTTGCAACAACATCACTAGAAACTAGCGTGGCCTCAACAACAGGGGATGGAGACTCGTCTCCGGTTTGAAGAGGTTGTTCCGCTGGTCCGACTGTCGGTGGCCGAGGAGATGCCATGGAGAGATGTACAGGTGTCACTGCGGGTGCATCACGAGGCGACATGGGAAAAGCTGCACGAGGAGACCCTACAGCAAGCGGAATCGTAGGGGCATCGTTGCGAGCGGATACAGGGGGAGCAGCGCGAGGAGACGGTGACGAGATGGTCGTACTTGGTGTTGTCAACGGAAGCGTCGGGCGCGCTGATGGCGGAGGTGTCTTGGGCTTCTCGATGGCTCCAGTGAGCGGGTCGTCGGGCACTATCAGCGTAGGCAGCGAACCAAGAGAAGCGTCATACATGCCTCCATCGTGTGTCGCCATCTTGATTCTCAGTGGTACAACATGAAGCGAAGGCGATGTGACGAGCGGTCGCGTGACGGTCGGTGTTGCTG
Source organism: Pythium aphanidermatum DAOM BR444 (assembly GCA_000387445.2). Classification (NCBI taxonomy): domain Eukaryota; phylum Oomycota; class Peronosporomycetes; order Pythiales; family Pythiaceae; genus Pythium; species Pythium aphanidermatum. The sequence continues at coordinate 9,672 of KE464239.1, read as the reverse complement.
TTTATATCGCAGCAGCGTCCTGACCGTTGCACCTCTCGCGCCGTGACGCGTATGAGGGGCTGTCTCAGCGTACGCGCTTCCCATATTCAGGCCCATCACCTGCGAGGACGAGCTGTGGACGCCAGCAGAAGGCGGCAAACACCGCATGTTGCCGTTGGATGTTTCCGCCATGTGACTGTGGTGGCATGTTGAAGTGAAGAACATGGAAATGTACTGAAACAACCTCCACTTGCATTAGTTTTTCTACCAGTTTGGGAATGTGACATCAAAGAGTGATGGTCATACATTCGTGCAACATCCCGTCCATCCAGATTTCAAAACGCAGCAATTGGCGCCACAGCGGCAGTGACGAGCGCAGCGACCATGAGCAGCGAGAGCTCACGCTTCCAGCACTTACTGCAGCCCATTCGGTACGTCGACGTTGCCTTAGCTGTGCTCAGTGTCGTGCGCTGATGTGGTTGCGTGGTTGTCGCGTTCTGACACGTGCTGTGGGTGCAGAGATCTGAGCAAGAACTGGAACATCGATTTGGCACAGGAACTCGAGGAGTATCTGGATGAATTAGAGCACCTGACGATCGCGTTTGATGCCAACGGCGTGCCGTCCGCGGCGGCAGGAGAAAGCGTGCAGATGATGAACTTCGCGGAGGCGGCGCTGCTGATCCAGGGCACGAGTATGATCTACAGTCGGAAGGTCGAGTATCTGTATGCGCTCGTGTTCCAGACGCTCGCACACCTCTCAAAACAGCAAGAGGGCCAGCGGTATGCAGTGGACGATGGAAGTGTCGATGATGGTGGAGACGATAGTGACGGGGGTGATGATGGCGCGGGTAAGAAGCGCCGACGAGGGCGTGACGATATGGACGTGTTTTCAAATCCACTACCGATCTACGACGAGCTGGAAGAAGCACGTAACATTACGCTACGCACGCCCAGCGCGGCTACGGCAGCACGACAGAGCTCACGCCCTGACGTGGCCAAGATGAAGAACAATATGCAGTACGCCTATGACGTGATGAAGCTGTATGATAATGGGGTTCTGACTGATGCTTTTGTGACCTAGGGCGTCAATTGCTCTCATGGGATCGCTGGTACCGGATGAGCGCGACCACGGAGAGACATTCAAGCTGTTGTCGTGCAACCTCCACTCGAGCGGTGTGCTGCTGTTGGACGAGACGAGCAAGAAGTATCTGTCGGATGAGCACATGGAATTCTCCACGGGTCAGCTCACGCAGTCAACAAGTCAGCGTCTGCAGCAGACGCCACGTGCGAAGCTGACGTTTGATCCGCTCGACACTTCAATGGTCAGTGAGGCGCACGGAGGTGATGATGATGATGATGATGACAACGAGCCAATGGAGGATGTCGGTGGCTACGAGTTTGGTGGGGAGAGCTATGAGATGGAAGAAGCACCGATGCCAGAAAACGAAGGACAGGAAGAACACCAAGCGGAGCCTACAATGGAGGACATCTTCCATTCTGTCGACGTCGAGCCAGAGCCAAAGACTGAGAGTCCGATCAAGCAAACCGCCACGCGTGGTGCGGCAGCAGCAGCCGAATACAAGGACCCATGGGCGTCACTGGACCCATACGATGCCAGCAAGTCCACAGTCCGGCCATTCCGCAAAGGGCGATCCTATCCAGTACGTGGTGCCAAGAAGATTATTGAGATCAAGAAGAAACAGGCAGAAGAAGAGGACGAGATCGATGGAGTGGACGACCCGGCTTTCAAAGAGCGCTTCCTTCTCAGCGCAAACCGACCGCAGTGGTCAACATGGGTGTGGAACGATCTGGATGAGAAGGCTTTCGAAGCCAAATTCCGGAAGAAGTACTGTAAGGCTCAGTGCCTTCTGACGAGCTGTGAATCAATGTGGCGACTTGAAACCAAGTGGAAGAGCCTCATGCGTCGCTGTGTTGCGGCGGAAGAGCAGAGCGCGCAAGCTATTCTGTTGCAAGAGCAGGCTGAAGAAGAAGAGCAGCAGATGCAGGCGATGACAATGAGCAGCAATGTCAATGATGTGTTCATGAACGACCCGATGGACATGACAGGAGTCGATGGTGCCGCACACGATGATGGTGACGATGACGATGACGACGACAATGGACTTGATTACGGGGGAGGCGAAGATGACTGGGGTGATGAAGCAACGGCAATGTCGCTCTTTGACGGCACTGCGACCCTCAAGACCGGCGGTCCCGGCGCTCGACTGGATGAGCCAGAAGGCGAGAGAGCGCTCACGTACGAAGAGATTTGTCGCCAACACCTGGAGGAGTTCATGAAGGGCACAGAGAAGTACATCCGCGAGACTGACCTCACCAGACAGGTGAACGACTGGCAAGAGAAGCTCAGTCCGATCTTGAAGGAGCAAGACGCGCACCCACCATTCGACATTCATCACTATGGACGTGAAATTCTGGGGCACTTGGAAATGAGTGACAAGTCCAGCGGTCGGAAGAAGAAAAAGAGCACCAAGCGGCGGAAGAAAGAAGACGAAGATGATGAAGAAGGAGAAGAGGACGTCGCCGTGCCGTTTGGTGAGATTGTTGGCGGACTTAACCAGTACGAAGTGTGTCGGATGTTCTTGGCGTCCCTGCAGCTCGCCAACAACGGCAACGTGCAGTTGCTGCACGGCAAGACGGCTGCTGAGCAGGCACAAGTGCCTTTCCAGATGCAACTTCTCACGACCGACAATGTGTACGAGTCACTGCAAGGCGTTAGTGCATAGATACTAGTACTCGAAATCCTCTTGCAGGTAACTTGGAACCTATATAAACCCATCGTATGTTTAGAGCTGAAGACAAGCTCGGGACTCCCGAGCTTGTACCCATCTCATCCTTCGAGTATGGTGGTATATGAACCCGGTAGTACCGTAGTTTTATGGCCATGAATTCCCAGGCTCTGTTCCATAGAAGACGCACTCCGCCTTGCATGCGTGCTTTCCGGCTGTCTTTGACGCAGTCATCGTGGAGCCTCGTGCCTGCTGTGCGTCCTGACTCGACTTGAAGCTGAAGATGAAAATTGTTGGCGTTCGACCTGACCACTGTATA
>KE464238.1:10691-25020 GCA_000387445.2 Pythium aphanidermatum DAOM BR444 | reverse complement strand
CTTCTCTCTTTTGACTTTGTGCTTCGTTCCTCAGTCGTTTCTTCTCCGCTTGCTACACCTTGGCTTGAGTGGCTTTAATGAAAGTACGAAGCTTTTCACTCCTTGTGTCTTCAACCCTCATTAGCACAAGTTCAGAAGCTTCTCGTTTCTCATCTTCTTTCATCACCTCTGCTCTCATGCACATCCCGTGTGTCAGCAGACGCTTGGGACCAGCCGTAATGAGAACCTTTCTAGCTTGAAATTGTTTCTCCTCAAATGTCATAGGTTCTTCAGGATTCCTGATTGTCAATTTGAAACTACGGAGACCAAGCAATGACACACCATCGCGCTCCATGGCTCGTAAACTTCGGCCTTCTATCGATCCCACAGGAAGAACATCTTGAACTTCTTCTTCAATGTCATACTTGGCAAATCGCGAGGTGTCGGTAGTATCTCTTGACGCTATATTGGATTCAACAGCGAGCGGGTTCAAGGGCCACATTCCGGTGTACGTTTGGCGCTCGGCAGGTGTGCGACCTCCACCCGGGAGTCCGCCTGCCAGAGTTCCAGACAACGAGACTCCGATGCTCATAACACCATTTGCGTGGTCTCCCCAAGAACGAAGCAGCGCCGATCCGCTGTCCAGCCACAAGAAGCACCACTCGATTCTGTAATGTACCGTTTTCTGCACGTATTATCTTGGTTTTAGTATGCTGAGTACGATGCGAATTTGCATCGTTACCGCCGCCGTCGAAGGGACAAGTTGGTACAGTCAGTTGCAGGGCTAAGCCCGCTGCTGATACTGTATATCGAGCACTAGTCTACCCTGCAACTGACTGTATGTTGTGCTCGATCTTTCAGGATCCCAGGTAGTACTACAATCAACATCACATTCTATTTGGAAGCCTATCTACACGTTCGAGATCTCCACCCTAGTTGAGACTAACAAGCTCGGCAGCAGCGATGTCCGCTAGGTCGAGCAGCTCGAGAGGATCAAGACCGGAAGGATCTTCCAGAAAGCTCGCCGAGTTCACATCATCAGGGGTCTCTGCATGAGTCGCCTCGTCATTGCTGGATTCCGAAGATACGACAACCGAGGCATCAGCATTGACATCCACTGAAACCACTGTTTCCTCCGAAGCGCCATCGCGTTCATCTTTGACAACACGGTGGGCGTTCAGTGAATCGCTTCTGTCAGAAGAGTCTCCCTCGTCTAAGTGATCTTCAAGTGGAACTTTAGTCTCACCCTGTTGAATATCCGTTTTGGATGTGTTGTCTAACTCATGAAGGGGAGAAATCTCGTCGATCAACGACGTGTCGGTAGCTTCCCTCTGTTCGTCCAATTCAACCGAAGCAGATGGGATTCCCGAGTCGATCTCACGCCCCTCACGACTGGAGACGTTCTCTTCATCTTCCGGTTGTCCACTGGTATTATCATTTGATCCCAATTCGTCCACATGACCATCGCCGTTGCTGTTACCGTGTTGTGACCCATCCGCGGAGTGCTTAGTCGTATCGGTAACAACATCAACTTTAGTGTCAGACTCTGTATCAATATCGACACTTTGAATAGCAGAAGCAGGAGCAGAAACCTCTAGCGGAATGTCTTCGGCCTCTTCTGCACGTAAATCGATGGCAGTCGAGTCAGTTGGCTCGATAATAGCACTGCTGTCACCTTCAACATAATCGATGATGTCGCTCGATACCTCAAATCCATCCGCCTGGTCGACTGGAACAGCACTGGTATCTTGGATCTCCACTGCTGGTTCAGTGCTGTCACTCACCACATCTTCAGCAACAGCATCATCGACGGTATTTACATCGTAGGCCCCCTCATCTGTCAGCTTGACGTCTTCACTGCTTCCGATGTCATTGTCCGCATTTGCCTCTTCATGATTATCGAGCAGCCCGACAATCTTTTCAGATTCAACTTCAGCTCCGTTGACATCTAGAGCAACTTCAACGGTGGTGGAGACACCTTCGCCATGGTGCTCGTTGACTTCAATACTAGAAGTAACGTGTTCTTCAGCGCCCACGTTCTCCACGCCTTCAAGAACTTCTGCTTCAGTAGAAACGGACCCCACCTTCTCTGTATCAAGATACGATGGCTCGACCCGTTCGACTGGCTGCACAGTATTTGCGTCTGCGACTTCGCTTGCAACAGACTCACTCTGACCAATCAACCCCTTGGACGCCTTTGCGGCATTCGTGAGAGCTTCCAAAGTCGATACATTCGGCGTTTTTGACTCACTAGTCGCTGACTCAATTGCACCTCCCTCCTCATTGTACATTTCTACAAGAAGTGCCCACTGCTCTGCGATGATGACAGATGCCTGGGCGATGAGATCACGTGCAAGTACATAGCCGTGCTGAGAGTGCAGTTTCGCCACGTCGAACAGAGGCTCAGCTTCGTGGATACCTAGCACCACGTATTCACGAGCGACCTCGATCAACGGTAGAATGTCGTCGTACGCCTCTACGAGAACTGGCTCCGCGTGCTTGATGCCCTCAGATATATACGTGCGGCTTACGTCGATCAGCGGCTTGACACTCTCGTAGGCAACGTCGAAGTACGGCTCTCCAAGATCGAGTGCCGGCTTCACATACTCGTCGTGGTAGACACTCCAGTTCACAACTCCAATAGTCGATTCATACAAACTGTGAGCTACAGGCTCCACAACAGTTCGACTGTGTGGGAGAAGCTGAAGGAGATGGATCCCATGCTCGACTGTTGGCTCATTCCTTAGGCATTTTCCCTCGCCTTCCACTCACCACAAAAGCACGACTTCACTTCGACTCGTGCGACATAGTCTCTGACGAGTGAGATGTCAAAGTCGGTGACCTGCTGAGCAAAATCAGCGCACTCGTCTTGATCGAGGTTGACGCCACCGCTCTTGCATTCCAAATGAGTTACCAACAGCCCACCGGTAAAGGATGCTACAGCACATAACATAGCGACTGTGTAGAACAACGATAGCAACCGGCCCAAACAGCCTCGCTTTTGCTTCGCAACCTTCTTCGAAGACTGCTTCGCCTGACTCTGCAAAGTGTCGAGGTTTTGTTCGAACATCTTCACACTCAACGCACCATACTTCGCCTTCAGCTGCGCAATAAGGTCTCGTTCCTTACCGGTAAACTGCTGCACCAGAAGTGGGACGTTCTTCAGTTTGTCAGGCTGGTGCTTGCGGTAGAATTCTTTCAGCAGACTATCCAATGTCACGGACACGGTTCCGCTAGCAATTGATGCAGACAGAGGTGACGATCTTGACCCCGGTGACCTGAATTGAGAGAGACCATCAGTGGAGACTGCCGGTCTGGGTGGTGGAGGAGCAGGAATGGGGGGCCCATGACTGCCTGCTTGCTCCGTGGCGCGAGCAGGTGACACTCGTGGTCGCAGGATGCTGCCATTCCGAGGAGGCGAGCGCATGTTGCCCTTCGGGGGTGGGCCAAGTGGAGGGCTTGGGGCCAAAGCTGGTGTTGTTTGAGCTGGTGGAGTGTGAGATAATTGAGGAGGTCCGCTCACAGTCACTACTGGAGGTGGTGGAATAGCTGGGAGGGAGCCTTCATCTTGATCCTCCGAGAAAGCGAACGGAAGTGGAAGACCGCGTCGAGGGCCACGAGGTGAAACTTTTTGAGATCCGGGAGTGGAGCAACCTGGGGCAGCTGGTGTACGAATACTTGGAGGTAGCTGCATTTTCGATGGAGGAGGTGGTGGTGCGTACAAGGCACCACCAGGCGATCTACCTGTTTCAGACTGGCCATCAAACGTTGATGCCGACATTAAAAACGGCTGAGCAGGTGACTGCGAGGCGAAGATGCCCGAGTTTTCTGGCTCTGGAGAGAGTGGTGGGGGCATATTTGGCGACGCTGATCCTTGAATCGACAGCGGTGGCGGTGTGAAAGGATGATTGGGTACAGGATTCGAAGTGGGAGTTCGCGGTGTCGTAACCGTCGCAGCTTCAGACACTGAACATTCATCCGTTTCATACATCTGCTTGAGCTCGGCGATAGCTGGAGCACCATAACGCTTCGACAGCTCAGCAAAAAGTTTGTCCTCGCGTCCTTTGTATCGCTTAGAGTACACAGCCGCCATCTTGGCCTTGTTCTTATCGTGAGTAGAGAAGAAATCGATTAACAACTTCTCCAATGACTGGGTCGTCGGAGTTGAAGCACTTGCTAATGCCGCAGGGGGCGCCTGTTGAGAAAATACCAAGGTTAGTGCCGAAAAGACTGAATAGTCTACGACGTGAGCTCACCTTGTGGGTACTTAGATCCAACTTCTGGAAGGGCTTGAAGACTTGCTCCGCTGGGACAAACTGTTCATGTTCTGGTGCAAGAGGAAGCTCTGCAGTTGGTGACGTAGGAAGTTGATCCGATACGCTGGCGTGAGAATAGTCGGCTACCATCGTTGAGTCTATGTGGCTGGAAGGTGGTCCGTGGTCTCGAGCACTCTCTTCGTTTCCATGTGCAGCTGTCAGATCCTTCTCAAAGAGCTGGGCAAACGATTCCGCCTCTTCATATGTGGGCTCGACTCGCGATTCCGATAACGCTTGAGGCGTAACTGGCTTCAGAACATTCTCATCCGAGGCAAGCGCCGACGCAATCATTGATCGAGAAAGTGGACCAATGATGTCTGACAAGCGTGGAGCTACCATAAATACGGGAGGTGGTCGGGTCTTCTCTTGGGATTCAGTTGCACTGTTCCACACAGACGACGCGGGTGCATCAATGGGCGAAGGTGGAGGCTCAAAAGGATAAATGTTTGAATCATTGCTTCTGGTATCGTTCGGGTACTCATTCGTCGCTGCTTCTGCTGCCCACGCTTCCGTTGCATCTGTCGTGCCACTTCGGAGCATAGCATGCTCATTGATAGTCGGGAGCGATGGCTGGAGTGTTGGAAGCTTCTGAGTTGAGGATGAGTCGTGCTCGTTCACAACTGATGCAGAGTTCCATTCAGCCTCTTGACTAGAAATTCCATCACCGCCAGCGTGGACGTTGGCTTCGGCTTGTGGTGTCTCGTTCCAGTTTCCCTCTACATTATATGACTCTGATGGAAGGTCAACCAGAGGGCCAATATGCTCCCTTTGTGGGTAGTCATCAGTTGACGGGTCTTGATTCAAGTCAAAATGAGATTTCGTTGCCTCGAAATACTGTCCTTCGGGCTGCGCTTGAGGGAGGTCAGAGCTATCGAACTCCTGATGGTACTGTGCCCCGCTGTCGTGCGAAGATCCATCATACTGGTATTGCTGAGGCTGCTGTTCGTACTCAGTGTGATCCTTATACTCATCTGTCACGACATTTTGATGCTGCTGGCTCTGCATTTGAGAACTGGTGAACAGGGTAGCTTGGAGCTGAGAAACTTCGTTCATAAGCTGTTCAATCATACGTTGCTGCTCTTGCATCTGCTGACGCTCCTTCTCTCTCTCGCTTTCGACTTGAGAGATGGTTGATTCCAGTGTACTGACACGCATCATTGATCTAGACAGATCCTCGCTCTTTTCTTTTTTTGTCAGCTCCAACTGACGCCGCAGTCGTGCTTCCGACATTTGAAGCTCCCGGATGTAGCCCATCAGACAGTCGACGGCCAACTTCGAAGGCAGCAGGGCGTCGGCAATGCGAGTGGCAGGTCCACCCAATGACCGAGACGCAGACAACTTCGATCGTGACAGAGACGACGTAGACTGCTGCATCGCCGGTGGAGGTACACTGGGTGAAGCGTCAGGTGCACGCATTAGCGCCTCATCTGTGGAGAACACAGTATCAGCGGGGAGCCCTGCGGCCATGTCGCTCTCTCCTGGGTGGTCTCGTGTGGTCTGTCCAGCCAAAGTGGCGACTGTCATGTACCCAGACAAGCTCAATCGAACACGCTGGGACGCAGTGAGGCGACCATCATCGGCACGCGCATAGTTGGACGCTCCGATCGGCGTCTTTGGTGACAGCGCCGGACGTTTGACGCGCTTGGCATCTGGTGGAGACAGTGGCATGGGTTCTGGCGCTCCTTCATGCGACGTGCGTCGTGGCGGAGGTGTCATGGGTGTTGCGATATCGTGGTTAACAGGCACAGCATGGACTGGCGGGTGGTTCTCGGCATGTGGCTGGCCGTGTGGCTTAAGCTGCTCCTGCAGCTCCATCATATCTGCTGACCGCTTCCGTTGGCGAATCGGTTGTGCGCCACCATTCTGCAGCGTCGTTTGTCGGTACAGCTTTTGCTGCTCGGGCGATAGCGCTGCCTTCTCCTCGAGCTCTTCGTTGTCGTCCTGCCTGTGATCGTGACGCTCGTGCGCCATGTGTTCGTCTCTCATCGCCGCGCTTCCGTGAAGACTCGCCACTGCCGCGAACTCGCCTGCATCTTTCGAGCCACTTCTCTTGCCCGTCGTGGCTGGCTCGGGGGCGGGATGCCCGACTTTGGTTCCCGGCGCCAGTGTTCTGGGTGGCGAGCCTCTGCTCGTCCTCCTCGGCGGTCCGTTCATCGCACTCGGGGCTCCTGCCATGGCAGTCGTACGCCCACTGCCTCGTCGTAGATACGCTGCATTACTTGGTGTCGCGTGGAGCTCCTGCATCGCGAGCCCCCGCGTGTCGTCACTCGGGCGTCGTCTTGTCATATTCGCGGGGGCGGATGGCCGCCGCAGTCCGCTTGTTCCTGGGCCCGGGCCCGTGCCTGGCACCCCGCCTATGCTGCGCCGTGTTGTCGGCGTGGGTGTGGCGCCATGAGGACGCACCGCCGGCGCCTGCAGGTGGCTGGTGCTCGTCTCGACGCGCATCCTCCACAGGCTGAGTCCGTGGGATGTCAATGGGGCGTTGGGCGGCGGTTGCCGAGGGGGGCAACGTGACGGAAACGACCTGACGACACCGGGGCATCCGATTAAGTACGGATGCGAGAACCGGTGAGAATACCGGTATAGAACCCCCACATTGAAGCTGATGAGATACACTGTATGCGGAAGATGATGGTGCGTGGAGGCGTCTATGCGTCGCCGTGGCTGCACGCCGCTTGTCGGTACGGTACGATACTTCAACGGCAAGCAGAGCAAAGACACACTACTCGCAACGCGTGACGACGCTGCCATCACCTGTGCTTCTGTACGGTACGGCTGCGTGTCTCGGCCCTCGCTGAGGATGGTCATCTCGCAGTGCCGAAGCCGCTGCTTCAACAGTGGCGGCCTCATTTCCTCAAGAGCAGTGGCTCATTCTCCGTCTTCCCACGGACAAGACACCCGGCATCTGCACGATCATGGGCCTCCCACCAGCGATTCCGCTCGACGTGCTCTACAGCCACGCGGACCAGCGACGCCCGTGTGTCTCACCGGACGGCAACTACTATGCGTACATCGCCGACGACGCGCGCGGCGTCGCCAATGTGTTTGTGCGGCCCGTGCGACTCGCGCTCGACCACGCGCTTGAGGAACCCCAGCAGATCACGGACGAGTGCAAGCGTCCTGTGCGCCAGTACCGATGGGGAGCCACGTCAAGCGCGCATCACTATCGCATCCTCTACGTCCAAGACTGCGATGGCGATGAGAACTTCCATCTGTTCGTCGTTGACTTTGCCATCGAGCCATACACCCGCCGCGTCAGCGTGACCACTGCACGCGACCTCACGCCCTTCGATCGCTCTCAGCGCCAAGCACCCGGACGTCGCCGTCGTCTCGCTGAACAGGCGCGACGCTCGGTGCTTTGACGCCGTCAAGGTCGACTTGCGCACCGGAGAGCTCGAGCTTTTGGTCGAGAACCCAGGTGACGTCGTCCAATGGCTGGTAAGTGACGACCTGCAGGTCGTAGCGGGCTATGCGATGAGTACAATGGACGGCAGCTCGGAGCTGCGTGTACCGTCGGCTGGTGCATGGCGCGTCATTGCTGTGTGGCCACACGGAGAGATCGCACAGTGCCATACCGTCACGAAAGACGCCACGGGTCTGTACGTCGAGACGAGTCTCGTTCACGACGGCCAGAACCCAGCGGTCTCAACGAACACGACACGGCTCATCCTGTTGTCCTTGATGACAGGACGTGAGCTTGAGACGCTCGCGCACGACCCAACGTGCGACGTCGGCCACGTGGCTGTGAACATGAACTCCCGAACGATCGACTACGTGACGTTCAGCTACACCAAGCCTCGTGTGCACATTGTTGACAGCTCGCTTCGTGACGACTTCATCCGCCTCCTATGGACGGCGCGTGGCGAGTTCACTCTCGAGAGCCGCAGCAGCGACGACCGCATCTGGCTCTTCAGCGACTCGCCGGACGACAGCGCGCCCCAGTTCTTTGTCTTTGACCGGCAGACGAAGAACCACGCGCTGCTCTTTGACAGTCGTCCACGCTTAGCGATGCACACGCTCGTGCCCATGACGCCCCACGTGATCAAGACGTCGGACGGCGAAGACATGGTCGTGAACCTGAGCCTTCCGGCCTGTGTGCCCGCGCAGGACCTGCCTCTTGTTGTCGAAGTGCATGGCGGTCCCTGGAAGCGGGACCACTGGGGCTTCCGCCCGTCTTCTCAGCACTTGTGCAACCGCGGATACGCTGTGCTGAACGTCAACTACCGTGGCTCGACGGGCTTTGGCAAGCGATGGATGAACTTGGGCAACCACGAGTGGGGTCGTCGCATGCTGGAGGACATCACGGACGCTGTGCGTTGATCGATCGCCCAGGGTGTGGCAGATCCGAAGCGGATCGCCATCTAAGGCGGGAGTTTTGGTGGCTACACGACCCTATGTGGTGTGGCGTTCACGCCGGAGCTCTACGCGTGTGGTGTCGACCTCGTCGGCTTTTCCTCCGTCAATAGCTTCGTCCAGTCGATTCCTCCGTACTGGACTGCGTTTCGGAAGTTCTTGGAGCTGCGCGTCGGTGACGTGGAACACGACGACGCTCTGAATGAACGGATCTCGCCGCTTTCCCATGTCGACAAGATTCAGAGCCCGCTGTTGATCGTACAGGGAGGCAACGACCCACACGTCAAGCCGATCGAGTCCGAACGCATGGTAGCGAGACTGCACGCCAGCAAACGCGACGTGGAGTACGTCCTGTATTCCGACGAAGGCTATGGCCTCGCGCGGCCAGCCAACCAAATGGACTTCCGTTTGCGACTGGAGAAGTTTTTCGGCTCCCACTTGGGAGGCCGCGTTGTGCCGCTGGAGGACGCCAGTCTCGTAGCCAATGCCTCCTCGGGCATTGTCGTCGATCCTGCGACTCTCTAACTCGTGAGTGCGTGGACAATTGATCATACATCTAATACCTTATACTACCTTTGCCCTGGCTTGCTTCATGCCCCGTGGGCTAAACTTCCACTCACACACAGTGCCTGCATCTCCCTCGCCATGTTGGACAGCACCTCCAGCCTCTTGTACGGTGACTCGATCTTGTCCGACACGGACACGCCGCACTGCTGGCAAAACAACGCGTTCTGTGCAAATTGCAGACCGCAATGCGCGCAAGCAGCTCCACCCACAGTGGCCATCCTCTCACGTACGGCTGGCCGCCTGGGCCAAGCCATCGAGCCTCTCGACGACGACCGCCATGGAGGGACGTTCGTGTGGGTCGAACCGAGTCATTTCCGTGACGAGATCCCATCCTGCGTCACTGAAACCCTCAGGACGAGCTGGAAGCACACCGAACTTGATGTTGGCCTCGATCGTTGAGTCCGGGAGGTTGCCGTACGGAGCTTCCCCCGTGAACGCTTCAATGATTGACATCGCGAGAGCGTACACATCCGTTGGGAATTGAGGACGGATCGTGAACTGCTCTGGAGCGCGCCAGCGAAGGTCGCCACGCACAGCCTCACCATTGGCCAAGACACTCTTGGACATGGAGCGCGACTGGTCCTTCACACGGGAGAGACCAAAGTCCGCAACCAGTGCCACGGGTTCCGCCTTCCCTCTCGTTGTCACTAGGATGTTGCTGAGCTTGACTGCTCCATGAACGACACTCTTCTCGTGAAGATACGCGAGGCCCTTGGCAGCCTGGTGGAGCAGTCGTCATATCTGCCGTGTCTTTTCCTCTCCATGCAGCTTGCTCAAGTACTTGGCCATGTTTTATTGGTCAGCGAACTCACAGATGATGTATGGGCGAGCTGCGACGTGGCAACCACCAAGCATCTTAAGCACATTCTCGTGGTTGAAGGAGAACCATTGGTTGGCTTCTCGGACAAAGTATGCCTGCAGAGACAAGTCGAGCCCATTGGCTTGATCCGGGAGGATGCGCTTGACAACCACGTGGATTTCACCACCGTCACCGCGGCGTCCGCCCCACTTGCCGTGATAGTTCTCTGCGTACGAACCTGCCGAGAACGGACGGAAGTCGTATACAACCCACGTCTCCGGCACGAACCACTCCGGAACGGGGCCCGAGTCCTGCGTCGACACGAGAAGAGTTCTGAGGATGGTTTCCATTGTGTCAAGCAACTGCGTCGAGTGCTCAGCTGAATCCTCCTGCATCTTCCGGACCTCAGCCTTGAGCAGCAGCATTGTGTCGAGTTTCTCGCGGGCGTCTTGCAGCTCATCCAGAATTTCACCGTCGTTCCTCACTAGCTCGGCGATGGCAACCTCTTGCATCTGCATTGACGTTTCCCACTGCTCGCGCCATTCCATCATGTTACTGTGCGCCGCAAGGTTGAGCATTTTGAACAGTCCGTCGACGTCTTCGTTGACAGCTCCGAGCGTGCCCTTGAGCTTGCGGTGGTGGATCACCCGCTCGACGAGGTTCATGTCACGATACTCCGTGAGGAACTTGTGGTACGTGCCGAGTGCCTCAAGGAACTTGAGCACAGGTTCGTTCGTCGCGAGTCCGCGCTCCGACCGCATCTTCTCCAGCTCGGCCAGCAGCGTGGACAGTCGTCCATGCAAATGCACACACGCGTCTTTGCCTCCGGAGACTTCATCGCACATGGCGTAGATGCTCCTGAGCACAGTGATCACGGGGCCTGCGCCAGGGACGAGGATGCCTGCGATCGTCTCGACGACTTCCATCTGGACACACTGCTGGGGCGGAAGGAGCTTGGGCGCTGGAGGAAGAAAGCGGAAGTGAGCATGCGAGTGCTCCATGATGCAGGAAGATCGCATGGATCTGATTCGTACTTAGTAGAGCAACTCACCTGATAAGTGGCTTCAAAAAGAAAACTCATTCGGACTTTATCGGAGACTGTCAAGTGCTTTGACAATAAAGTGCTTTTCATTCCTAAGAAGTGCTTCTGACTACAGTACTTTACTACTCGTCTTTATGCGTTCACTTGATCGTGTGGAGCACGGGTGGCTCGTGAGTCCCAAGCCTTGACACACGTCGCGAGTACTCGTCGAGCACTTCTTCTTCACTTGTGCCCAGTCGGTTCATGGCCTTGACACGCAGGAGCTGCTCCTTAGTGAAGCCGAAAATGAACTCGGGCTTCGTCGCGGGAGTGAGGTTCATAGGCAAGCCGCTGTACCGACGCAGCTCCTCACTACGGTCGATATCAATATCGGAGATGCCTAGCTTTTTCATGCCTTTCTCTTTCTTGAGGATGTCCGTGTTGACGCCCAGCCGCTCGAGCGCGTGTGGACTGATCTCATGGGTGCCGATGGTCAGTCGACGTCTGGACGGAGACATGTTCTTATTCAAACGTGGCGACAGCATGCCTCGAGGCGACTGAGCCGCGAGGATCGGGTCGATTTCGGACGTGCCTGCGTGTTGGCTGTGCAGGTGCGTGAGGCTGATCTGCTTCTTGATCATTGAGGAGCCTCCGCCACTGCCGTGCGGTGAGAGGTTGAAATGCGCGACGCTACTAGCGAATCCCTTGGGCGTGGATGAGAGCAGAGGTGGCAGGAACGACACTTTGTCACCGGCTTCTGCTGTGCTGTTTCGGTCGCCATGGGGTTCGGGGGATGCTCGTGCAGATTCTAATGAGAGTGTGGCGGGATCATCTGACAGGAGCGTGTCGTCGGTCTGGAGCGACGCCGCGAGGGCGTCGAGATCACTCGTGAGGTCGACTGACATGGGCACTTCGAGCTGCAGAGGGAAGAGGAGACTGCTGCTTGAGCGTGTGGCGAGAACGGGAGGCAGCACAGCGGCTGTTGAGGCAGGCGACGGAGGCGTCTCAGCTCGCCCCAACGACCTTTGGCTGTGCTGTCGGGGCGTCCGTTTCTTGCGTCCAGTTTCGTCGTCGAGGAGTCGGTGTGACATCGACGAGGTGAGCATGAGAGGGTCTCGTGGGCTAGACAGCGTCTTCCCGTCCGTTTGCATTGGCTCAGTGCTGATGGCTGGCGTCTCAATCGACGCTATTAGCTCATCGATCTCGGCTTGGTGGTCGACAGACATGGCGAGATGTGATGCGGGGCGTCGTCTTTGAGTGCTGTCCACTGACCACGAGGCGTCGCTCCCCTCAACTGGGAGAGTGAGCCACGCAGGCGACCAGGGAATGCGGGTCAGTAGCGGCTGGTGTGCATGGATGACAAGTTTAATTTTGGACAGCTCGCTTCCATTTTGTGTGGCCATTTGCTGACAGATGGAGCTATCGTGATGACTCCTCACTAACCTCTAGGAGTTGGCACTGACGCAGTTGCTGCTCAGGCTTGAGAATGATCACGTGCTGTCTCGAGGCTCGTGCAAGCAGCTGGTCCTCTGTAGTGAATGTCTGTGAAAAAAAAACACCAGAGCAACTCGACTCCGTGTCTACAACGTTAACACTCCTTCTATTTGATATAGCTGCTGCCTTACTCGACCTTCTCCTTCGCCTTGGGGATGTGGATCACGTTCGTTCCTGTCACCTTGGACAGCGTCTCCGGGGACCGCAGCACTCGGATCAGCGTCTCGAAGATCCGTACTTCGTCTTTCAAGTGGCCTACGTAACGCTCGGAACGAGCGATGTAGATGCCCTCCACGAGCTCCAGGACGTCATCTGGATCGGGCAGCTCACTGTACTGGATCTGGAAGAGCGCTCCTCGGAAGAAACCCTTGACTGCGCTGCCCACCGTCACGAGGACGAACACGTACACGGCAGTGATACCATAGGAACCGATACCGAGTGTTGTGAGGCCTTGCACGATGTTGTCCGAGACGGCGATGAGACAGAACGGAGTCGCCTCATCACAAAACTCTCGGTCATTGGCGTTCGTGCCGGACGTCGAGTTGTGCAGCTGCGGCTCGACGGACCACCAACTCGAACCGTCCACGCTGTGCTTGGAAATGTTGACAGAACGCAGTCGAGTCGAGAGTTTGAACACGCTTCCAGTTGCAGACAACTCCAAGATCGGGGGCAAGATCGACGCGATCTGGATCCCCGACACTTGCTTCTCTGTGCTTGTTGTGCTCTTGAGCTGAATCATCGGGATGAGAGCGAGTCGATCAGCACTTGAGAGCGGGACGCGTTCAGTCGTCTCGACGGTCTGGTAGTTTGTTGGCCCAGGACGCACAAACGAGATGGTCATGATCCATGACAACTTCTCCGTCGAGTTGAGCTGCCCCACCAGTCGGTTCACGTTCGGTGGTGAACTCGACCAGACGTCTCGTGAAAAAGTATCGTACGTGATGCGTTGCATCGCAGCTCCATCAGCGATCTGGTCGCCTTCGTAGTCGGGGCTGTTGATGTCAGTGCCTGTGTATAGTTGGTTGATGGTTCCTCGCGAGTCTTCAATTCCAAAGACCACGTTTGTGGATGTCACTTTGTTCTTCGTTGTACTTGGGTTGGCCGAACTGAAGAGGAGTAGCGGTCCAATAAGACACAGAAGCAAGAACAGCAGCATGACGCCAGCTGACATCAGCTTCTTGCGAAATGGCTGGCGCTTCTTGCCCTGCAGAACTTCAGCTTCTTCCACGCGGCCACGCATCTCCAACTTTACATTGAAAAGATGGGCTGCAGTGTCTTCCAAAAGCACCCAATGTTGCCAGCTCAACGACGTTTTCGTGCAGACATAGTCCAGAAGCGCACGCATTTCGAAAAGGAACGGAGCCATCATGACAAGAGGGAACACACTCTCCTTTGCCTTGCTGTACGCTGTATCCTGGCTGTAGTTGAAACGACTTCCCTTGAAGACTGGGTACCCGTACCGGATTTGCAGTGCACCAACCACAGGTACAAGCAGTGCATTAGGTAGAAAAGCACTAAGGATGGGCGATCTTGGAAGTACTCATCAATGTGAGAAGGTAGAATCAACCACAAGCACATGTGCAACAGAATGATATACGAGTACTGGAGCACGATCTTGGACTTCAGCGAGCCACACACGTATGCCGCACGATCCCAAATAATGTAACACAACTGAAGGAAAACTATCAGAACGAGGTAACCTGACACCATGGAGTTGGACTGTAACTGTCCCGCCTTGATAGTCGAAGAGCTCTGTCCGGCAATCTGCTTGAAAAACAGCACCGCGAACACAGAGGCAAA
>KE464237.1:0-30056 GCA_000387445.2 Pythium aphanidermatum DAOM BR444 | reverse complement strand
TGCAAAGCATCCAGAGCCTTCGCACGCACCAAGCCTAGCCTTCCGTTGCCGCGCCAGACACAAACTGGTAGGCTGCGCCAGCTTACATGGACGACGCTGGTCAAGGACGTATCAATTGGTGTGCCTGGCGTATCAGTTCTAATGATAAGGAAACGATTAAGTTTTGTCGGCGAATCTTGCCGACGAATTCGCAACCAGTGTTGCGTCTATGGAGATTTGTATGCATTAGTTTTGACAGAATGCTAACTTATCGGCAATTTCTGCCGACAAAACGACGTCAAACGCCTGATATTTGCCGACGAATTCCAGAGAAGTCCTGGTTCAGAGACACCCATCTGATTCTCCCCCTGGTTTTGGGAATTTCTCAGAAATTTTGCCCACTGTCGTTCTTTGAGTTGAACCCCTTCCTGTTGGTGTGATCCACATAGTCCTGTTGGCCTTATGGATCTTTCGTTGCGGTAGAAGTCAGGTCAAGGTGACACGTGGTGGTTACCGGTTCTTTCCGAGGTCGAGGTGCCGGATCTCACGAGCACTTGATCGTTTTCCGTGAGGAGCTGCGAAGGGGACGCACGGCAATTACGGAGCAACGATGGCGAAGGACAAGTATCCCGGCGCGTACGGTCTTCGCTAGCTGCTCCAACTAGGAATGCGTTCGCTTGCTGAGCTGCTATGTCTTGTGCGCAGAGCGTTCTTGACGACGCACAAGAGCAACATCTCGCTTTGGTCGGGATTCTTCGTGGTTGTGCTCTTCTGCTACCACCTTTTTAGTGATGGCGACTTCTCGTTCCTCATGGTATAGCCATCGCATCATTTTCGTGGTGTGCGCTATGCTGATGCAGCAGTGGGCGTGAATGTAGACTTTCGGATCGTTCGTGCGGGCTTTCGGCTTTGCTGTGCTCATCTTCAAGGCGTTTTCCCAGAAGTCTGTGTCAGGTGAGATGTAATCGTGATTTGGCATTGACACGGTGTGATTCTCAACGATCCACGAATAGGACTCTCCTTGAAAACGTTGGAGCTGTATGCTTTCGTTTTCTTCTTCCGCTTGAGCTCAATCCTGCGCTATCAAGGATACCTGCCATATGACCGCAGCGGCGACTGGTTGTACTCATTCCTCGAGATTAGCGCACTTGCAATGTGCTGTATCGTCATCTATCTAGTCACCGGGCGATTCAACTCTACGTACGAATTGCGCTATGACACTTTCGGATGGCTGCACGTGCCCACTGAGTTGGGAGCCCTGTACATCCTCGTTCCGTGCATCATTTTCGGCATGGTAATGCGTCTAGAAGCGCACTTGTGTCGGCCAATTACTGATGGTTTCCTGGCGCAGATCATTCACCCAAATCTTAACCGCAACTGGCTTGCGGATGTTGCGTGGACGATCGCGCTGTACATCGAGGTAGGTGGCAAATCCTTTGTAAGCTTGTTCTCCATAGTCTGACGCAGCCACAATGTTTCATCGTAGGCTGTGGCCATTCTGCCCCAGTTGTTCATGTTCCAGAAGCGCGTATGTGGTCTTTATTGCACTTGTGATGTGAAATCCTCTGACATGGTCAATCTGTAGGGTGGTGGTGCCGTTGAGTCGTGCATCTCGCACTTCGTCTATGCCCTTGCGTTTGGCAGCTTTTTGCACCTCGTGTTCTGGTTCTCGTCGTATCAAGAGCTTGGAGAAAAGGATGCCGGACAGCACGTCGGCTACACCGTCATCTTCGTGCAGATCGGCCACATGCTCATGATGGCGGATTTCTTGTACTACTACTTCAAGAGGTATGATCGATGGTCTTGCTGATTTAGGCACTTTTCCCTCATCTGATATTTTCTCATGTGCGTAAAATAGCATGAAAGAGGGTGGCCCAATGATGCTTCCGACACATGGCGCTTACCAAGCGTAAGCGTGAGCAGAACCAGAGTGAGGGAACCCACAATTCAGTTGATAAAGCCGAAAAATTCATTGATGATCGTGGAGTTCTCAAATCAAATCCATCGTACAGTAATTAGATATTTTTCTCTTGCTGACATTATTACAGTTATCGTGAAGCTTCATTCACTTCACGTTATTCTACCAAACAAATCGATTCATGGCCGCCCTTCATCAATGTGCTTTCCATAGTGAAGGAGCCAACCTAATACTACTCCGTATGAATATGACTGGCAATTAGCGCTTCAACCTGGTCGTATGCTAACTCGAGCTCATCATCAGACGCTACACGTACCGAGATGCAGGTACTGCACACCTTTGCTATCTGATTGCTGGCGGCCTTAGAGTTTGGTTTCGTGGATAAGTCGGCAAACGGGAGACGACGCTTGTATTTGGAGCACGGACCACAGCATATTCGTCCACACATTCGGCAGTGGTGACGTCGCACAAACATGCTGAATTTGCGCTCGCACAACATGCACGCCTTGTGGTCATCTTCCGAGACCCATTCAGGTGCATGAGTGATGAACTTGGCGAGCCAGGACAACTGACGTGGGGCAAGCATGTCGAGCACAGTGACGCCATCGTGATTCTTGATCGTCATACTCGCATTTTCCCGGACAAGTGCTGCAGCGATATGCCATAAGCCTTGAGACACCGCAATATGCAATACCGTGTTGCCTGCTGTGTCACAAGTGTTCGGGTCGCTGCCGTACTTGATCAAAAGATGTGTGATCTCAGGTAAATCGTTCTGAGCCGTCAGAATATGAGCGACAAGCGGGAAGACGCCGCGATCGCTCTTGATCGTAGGGTCTGCGCCACGAAGAAGCAGCAGCGCAACGATAGATGGAGCTGTAGGTGCGCTACAAGTGGCTGCGAAATGTAACGGCGTGTTGCCGTTGCGATCCCGTTGGTTGACCAGCGGACGGAACTCGGGAGCTACTAGAAGCCGAACGCCATCCAAATTGCCGAATTTGGCTGCGATATGGAGAGCAATTTGCTGCTGCTTGACGGACTGCATGGCTGCGAGATCGTAGGGACGGCCATCATACATCGCCAGCAGTGAACTGATCACAGACGCATCCCCACGTTTGGCCGCACGGTGGAGAGCAGTGTAGCCGCTTGCGTCGGGCCTGTACGGGTGGTATCCGATCTTTTTCCATTTGGTCGCTGTTTGCATGCTAAAGCGCATGGACTCACTCTCTCGAATCGCCGCCATGCTCCCGAGTGTTTGCGAGAGACGCGCAGACATGCGCTCATTCGACCAGCACTTGAGTGTCTGAAGCGCGATCGGGATCTCGTAGTCTGAGTCCATGGTGGAGTTCGACGTCATGGAGTACTCATCGTCGCTGCGCGCGTCGGCCTTGCCAACCAGAGGAGGCATCTTCTGCTTCGGATCGAGAGCGTCGAGTCAGGAATGTGGCTGCACTCGTGACACGCTACGACTACAGCACTGATCCGGCGCAGTACTTGATCCGTCTGGTGAGTTCTAATAGCACAGTAGAAGCACTCGCGCCACCTGCTCTCTGCGTCTTGTGTCGGAAATGCGACCACCATGATGGAGCTCTTGAGCAGTAGAGACGGACAGGAGCCAGATGCTGGCTGCAGCCACCGAAAATGGACCAGATGGGGGATTGGTGACCACCTCACAGACTGGACATTTTACGACACAGACGAGCAGCGCCAGATATGTAATTCATCAAAAGTTGACAAGGGTTCGAAACGAGAAGATTCTCATTCGACTGACATGGGAGCGAAAATGGAGTCGATCTTCCTTCGCTCCATCGCACTGGGCGCGGCGCAGGATGGAGCATGCGTGACCAATGCGTCCAGAAGACCCGGAGACGGCACATTTGCTATCGCGATCCCGAATGAAGGGCTGATTCAAGTGTATGCGGCTTCCTGTGCTGCGCTGCTGCATGAGTTCACGACGATCCACTCGCACGTGCACGCTCTGCATTACACGAGCTTCTCCGACTCATTGGTGACGCTTGAGAGTCAGAAGTCCAGTGATAGAGACAACGATTCGGATGACGAGGCGGAGACATTCCTGTGTGTTTATCACGACTGGCGGGAGCAGAGCATTGTGCGTGGCTACACTCTGCCACTTGGAGTGCTCGATGCGCCATCTTTCAAGCGCAAAGGCAATTGTGTAGCCGTGTGCAGCTACACTGGACGTGTTGCTGTTGCAATGGGCGCCGTCATCAATATCTGGCAATGCAGTCAAGGCTTTTTCGAGCATGTGATGGAGGTCCAGGTGGATATGACGCAACACGACGCATACCATGTACTCGAGTTCGTTGCAATCCACGGTATTTACGTTGCATTCGGATCTTCGACCGAAGTTCGTGTTCTGGAAGTACACGTAAGAAGTGTGAAAGAGCAGCCCGCTGAAGGTGCGACTCCCGCTCTTCGCACCAGAAATGTGCAGATGCACGAAGAGACTTCTAAGAGTCTTGAGGTCCCAGAAGATGATCCTAGTTGCGTTCACTTCCGTCTGGATGGTCAATCAGACGACATTGACACTATTTCCATCCCGCTCGCGTCCTACGGAGACACCATGGATGAGCACGAGAGCCTCTGTCAGGCCAACAAGATGACCGAGAGCGATTTCGACGAGATACCGGTTGTTCTCGGTCGAGACGAAGCTCAGAGGGAGATCCACAACTTAGCGGGGCTTATACGAAGCTCAGACATTCGAGTCAACCAAGCCATGAACTATTATGTTGGTGAGGATGATGTACGAGTAATTCTTCGAAGGTATTTGCCTCCGAACCAACGTATTCAAACCCTCAAGTTTCTACCTGAAACGATCGACAACCACATATCACTGGAGGCACGAAGTTACACTCGTCTTTTGGTCGGGACCATCGACCACGCATTCTTGTACTATTTCATGTCGAGCGAAGCAGATGTCACTCGGAAGAAGATGGCCATGAAGGTGCTTGGGAGAAGTGACAGTGAGAACAACCGTGGTTATCAGCGATCGTTTTCAATGGCACGACAAAGTCCGACTGACCGGGAAAGCCGCAGCACTGAGCATTCGTTTGAAGGAGACTATGAGGCCGGGCGTGTCGTGATGCATTATGGCTTCACCAACCACGTCACGAATATCACAGCCAATAGCTCATTTCTCTTCGCAGCCTCAGCTACAACCATTCAGGTATGGTCAATATGGAGTCCGTGCCACCATCTTGCAGCATCAAGGACTATGAACTCGCACTCGTTCCATGAGCCGACCCAGCCGCGACTACTCTGTGTCCTTCCTCTTCCTTACCCCGTTCACGAGATAGCTTCTATGGACTCGTACGTTATCTTGATACCTCGTAAGCCTCAGTTTGAAGGATGTGATCTTCGTGATTGGATTCGAAAGACAAGTGCATGCGCGGCCGAGACAGTCCCACTAAATGACCCCGAGCTTCGGCATTCAAGCTCATTGCTTCACCGTGAAGATGACAATGCACCTGGTGCGTGGATTCTACAACAGAGCCCGCCATCTGCTATTCTGTCGATGGTCCAAGCCACCCAGATGCGGCTTCAAGCTCGAGTTGACTTGTTGATGAGTCTTTTTTCTCTCTATCGATACCGAGCTGACATTGGGAGAAGTATGCTCACCGAAGCCGCATCCCCTCATTCTTTGTATGATATAGAACCCCGTGAGGTGTTCGCCTTGAAACTTGAATCCATGCTATACGATCAACTTGCTCGTCAGTGTGCAGAAGCGTTAGCTGAAGCATTTTTGTCCACCGAGATGTTGGATCTTCATCGTGCAGCGCTGTTTTTCGTGGAGTCGAGTGTTCCCATTGAGAAAGTTGTGGCAACTTTTGAAAAGCATACCACGGACCGTAGTGGTGACACAAAATCTTTCGACGACGCAATGCACACTTACTTGGAGGCTTGTGTATTTCAACCACAGAAGGATGAGAAGAGCAGGCAGACGACGGACTTTTCGGAAGGATTCACTCAGCTAGCTCTTCGTCATTATATCAGCCACGCGCCAGATCAGCTCACAAAGCTGATAGTGGATTCTTCTCTGGGTTGGAGCCTGAATGACCTTCACACAGGACACTTACTATTGGATGCGATTGATGCTCCTGCTTCTGTTCAACTTGATCTAGCTAGACTCACCCTTCAGTTGCGCGCACATGTGATTTCTCTTGACGTGTGGGAGTTGTTTTATTTGACCAACCCAGGTGTCCACGATGACCTAAGAGAGAGTTGTTCGTATGAAGCTGTTTGCTCAACACTTGATAAAATCATCCGTACTGACTCACGGGCTCTTGTGCGGCTGTGCACATCACACCCGAATATTCTGACCCAACGCGGAAAGAGTAGTGATACTTCGTCCAGCCAGTCATCACCAATCCTGTCTCAAGCTCTATTGGATCGTTCACCAAGGGTATTTGCAGAGACTCTTGAATCAGTTTTTGACAACGCAATTGCTCGAAGGGAGTCAGTAATGGGAGTTGTTTTGATTATTCTTGAGTCATTGGGTAGCAGTGGGCAAGAATCGAGACTACGCGTTCAGAACCAGAAACCGCGATTCACCATCCAACATAACGATCCCTCGTTCAGTAGGGGACACTGTGTACTGTTGCGCCTGCTTTGTTACCTCCTTGATCAGTTCCCGCGATTGTATGGACTCGCCGAGAGAGACGAGATCAATGAAGACCACGAAGACTTACGTCAAGTGCGGAATCTACTTGGGTTAGAGCTTGTTCATGTATGTGTCAACTTGACTAGTGCATTGAAGAACGTCGAGTTGGATGCTAAAGACACCGATATTCTCCCAGACCTCTTCAATATAATGAGTTCAGTTGATCGAAGAGTTGTTCCGGCGTGGGAGATCGACTTCGTTGAGTCTCGATGTGCAGCACCAAACACACCAATTGGACATGTTGGATGCAATGTGATGCTTCGCGTCCTTACGCTTCTACATGACTCCAGCCTACTTCTAGCAAAAGACATCGTCGCAGCATACGAACTCACTCAAGCTAACGATTTCGCTTTCCTCGCTGTTCTTCTCTCGCTCCCTCGAGTTCAGCGGTAAGTGAGCGCTTCCTCAAGCTGCGAACACGCACTTTTACTAATATGTTTCGGCGAAGGACGATGGATGGTCTGAAGTTGCTTTCACACAAGGCCGCATATGTGGACTTGTTCCTGCCGTACGGCAAACACTTTTGCAGGTCTCTAGAGGAGTGGAAGCAGCTCATAAGCACGTTGTCTGACTTGAGCGCAAGTTCAGCTGAGGTACGTCTATTCACCTGTAGGGTTCTTCCACACCACTAACATTCAAGTGCAGGGATCAGAAGTTCGCTCAAGCGATGAGCTGGGTGTTTTGGAAAGTGTTCTCCACCATGTGTGCTCGTCACTCAGCCCGGAAGAGCTGCTACAGGTGCTTCCTGATGATGGAGACTTGGCTTTATTCGTGTCGACGATTGAAGCATGCCTTCGATGGGATGATGGCCGGGCCGTGCGTAGCCAGCGTCGTCGCTCAGGCGGCTTAGCCGTTCATTGAAGTGATCGTGGCAACCGGAGCCGTTAAGCAGAGACTTGAGCACCCCAGGCTAGAATTTTGCATTTTGCTTCTCGGGGTTTTACCTTTCGGAGAAAGTTTTGACACACGAAAATGTATTGGGGTTCGTCAAAAGAAGACACTCGAACCTTTGGGAAGTCAGCATTGTGGTCATCGTCGAGTTCCATGTTGTCACTAAGCTCGTTTGCCGGTCAGTTCCGATGATCAGACGCCCGAATGCGGCGCCGACAGTCTCATCGATTCAATTGATAAGAGGAATGCAGTTCTCGCTTTAGCAGTCTCGAAGGAACAATCACTAGCAAACGATGTTTGTTTCTCTGTCTCACATGCCCAGTCTTAATCTCTCCGAGAACAATCGTTACAGGAAAGGCGCATTCCTAAAGTAGGGACGATAACGACAATGATTCGGCTTTGAGAGGTGATATTGTAGCTTCAAAAGGACATTGAAGCAAATGATTTCGATGATGGGGATTGCTTCTCTGAGATGAAGTACTCAATCAGGACGCGAGCCAAGAGCCGGCAGGTGGTACAAACATGTAAGAGGTCGTATTCCTGACATTGCAGCTTCGATAGCAATTTCTCTGGTGTTATCCAAGTTGCCCCCAGTTGTGTTCTGACTGAGTGAATGGCTTCATGTCGTTCTTGACGACGACCGAAGGATTGGATTGGTCTCTGAACAATCCTTCAGCCGAGATGCCGAATTCTCCACACAAGGATTACCCGAGTGATCTCTTTTGTTGCTTCACTCCAGATAACTACAGCTGATGTACTGAGTTAACAAGAAGAGTGTACTGGTGGTGCTTGTCGTGGAGGTTTCTGATTGATTGAAACTACCTCCAAGTCTAGCCAATGATCGCGCGAGTTGGGGATATTGGTGTGACATACTGTAATTGTCACGTTGTGACAGAGGCGCGCGGCCGGACACACGCGCTGTACACTGTCTCAAAACACTTGTGCTCAGTATGCCACTCCAACTCCCGACGTGACTGGGCCGACGTGAAGTCACAGCTCCTTCAGAAGGCGTAAACATCGAAGGGGACGACGGCAGTGGAGGGTAGGGGTACGCTCTATTTCCACCAATCCGAATCTCATATGAGCGGACGCCAGAGCGAGCTCTCAGATGACGTGCTGGGATCGCGAAGCTCGGAGCTCCGGAACGCACCTGGTGGTCGAGTCGAGCGGTCACAATCGGACTTGGACGAGTCCAGGAAAGCCGCGCGAGAGAAAACCAAGCACGGAACGCCGCCATGCACGCACAGACCCAGACGCCGATTCTCGTGGAAGAAATGCCCTTCCTCTCCGTGCTCTATCCCTTCGAGTGGGAACGCAAGTGGGTAGGTGTTTGATGTCTACTGTAGCACCCAGAGGACGAGATCGACTCACGCTGTGTTGGATGGAATGAGCAGGAAATCACGTGGCAGATCGACTTCTGCTACCAGACCGTACGGGAAGCAGTGCTGCTGTGTGCAGTATACCTTGTTGTCTGTTTCGGTGGGCGATGGGTGATGACTAACCGCAAGCCTTTCGATTTGCGCATGTACGTACTTATGTGCCGTGAACGTGGAGAGTCAGACTCCTCACAACTTGATGGATTTGCAGCCCCCTTGCACTGTGGAACCTTGGTCTCGCCCTCTTCAGCTTTATTGGCAGTCTCCGTACGGTGCCGTTCCTGATCAACACGATCTACCAGCGCGGCGTGTACAACTCTGTCTGTGCTGAGCCCCGACCACACTACGGCCACGGACCAGTAGGCCTCTGGGTCACGTTGTTCATCTTCTCGAAGGTATGGAACTGCATTTGTCTCTGAGAATGAGCTCGGTCTGATTGGCATTGCGTGTAGGTGCCTGAGCTCGTGGACACCGTTTTCATTGTGCTCCGCAAGAAGCCGCTCATTTTCCTTCACTGGTACCACCACATCACTGTGCTGCTCTTCTGCTGGCATGCATTTGCTACTCAGTCGGCCAGTGGCCTCTACTTCGTTGCGATGAACTACTCTGTTCACGCCATCATGTACTTCTACTACTTCCTCACTGCGGTAGGGTACCGCCCACGATGGGCTCAATTTGTGACTGTCTTCCAGTTGAGCCAGGTGCGTTCAGAAGTATTGAAACACATTGCGATTGAAAGTGTTCTAACTTCAGTGGTGTTGTTTAGATGGTGGTGGGAGTCATCGTTTGCGGACTCAACGTGTACTACATGAAGATGAGCATGCCGTGCAACGTCGACCGTGAGAACCTCAAGTGGGGAATCATTATGTACTCGAGCTACTTCGCGCTGTTCCTCAAGTTCTTCATCGAGCGTTACTTCTTTAAGTCATCCAAGTTGGCCCCGAAGAAGAAGGTTGCATAGAGTTTGCGGGCCTGCGAAAGCCATTTACATGCACTACAGTAGGTGAGATGGATAGATAAGCTTGAATAGAGGATACTGTTTGAACGCACTTAAGAGGAATACCCACGGTACAACCAGCCACGTACTCTCAAAGGACGCAGCTGAGCTCGGTATGCCCATCACCCACATGACTGCGCAACTGCCACGAGTGCACATCGGAACGAGCGTCCATCACTTCACAACAGCAGAAGCATGGGGCTCGGTGGAGGGAGCGAGGACGGCGAGGGCCACCTCAAGCTGGCGGACCCCCAGGAGGCGACGTACTGGGGGCGCGTGCGCAAGACGTTCAATATGCTCGACTTCCGCACAGCGCTGGCAACGGACGAGCAGGTGCAGGACGCCGTGCGTGTTGTTCGCGCCAAGGGTAAGTCGCCATGCGAGGGAGTTGGCGGAGAAGTTGCGTCTCTGACTGCATCGTGCTTGTGTAGCTGCCGGAGCGAGCGTTAATGAGGATGAATACGAGGAAGCACTCAAGATCAAGCACGCTATCATCCACCCGGACACCGGTAAGGCCGGCTGTGTCTCACTTGTATGCCACTGTACAAGTGACGTAGCTGACCGAAAGAATCTTCTACCTAGGCAAGCCAGTATTCACACCTCTGCGTGTGTCGATGATCGTTCCCATGAACATGGCTGTCGACTGCGCGATGATCCTGGCGAACACCACGAAGACAACCATCTTGGCCCAATGGCTCAACCAGACGTATAACGCCCTCCATTACTATGCCAATCGAAACGCTTCTAATGAGGACACAGCGGAGCAGCGGCTTGCTGCATACGTGGGAGCGACTGCGAGCTCAGTGGCAGCATCCCTTGGGATCCGCCGTTGGGCGAAGACTATGGGTAACGCCGCTTGGGCACCAGTGGTTGCCCGCATGGGTCCGTTTGGTGCTGTGGCTGCGGCTGATCTCCTTAATCTTGCAATCATGCGACAGAGTGAGTACCTCAAGGGTGTCAACATCTACGATGAGAACGGTGACTTGGTGGGCAAGAGCAAGCGATGCGGGACCTTGGCCGTTGCATCGTGCATCGCTGGGCGTATCTTCGCGGCTGCTCCAATTTTAATTGTACCACCTCTTCTGGTTCAGCGTATGGAGAAGAAAGCATGGATGGCGCGCCGACCGTGGGCCAAGGTTCCTATCTTGCTGACGCTTGTTGGCGCTGCCATCCAATTCTCCGTACCACTCACCTTCGGCCTTTTCCGCCAGACAGCGCAGCTTCCGGTTCAGTACCTCGAACCAGAGCTCGCTGGAGTCCGCCGACCGCGGGATGGCCGTCTCGTTCGTATGGTGACGTATAATAAGGGCATCTAAGCGAACTTGTAGTTGATAAGATCAGCGTCAACCCACACATACAAGATGCAATAATAGAATGGCGAGAATGCTTCATCTGTCTCACCTAGAGCCGCTCACACTAACATCTCAGCCTCATGGAATCACAAGAGAGGAGTGAAGAAGAATTGGGCGAAGTTGCTGGGAGGGACTCAACAAACTCAACGGCCCGCACACCTGAAGCGCCAACAGCGAGCAATCTCTTTAATCGTCAGGTTGATATACAGAAGATAGAGTTTCTCAATGGCCGCGTGCTTCACCTACAAGCTGAAAATGAGGATTTACGAGAGAGGCATGACAAGAGAGAGCAAGAAACACACGAATTTGTTGCTTACTTCCAGAAAGAGATCCACACCCGTGACAAGCAAATCACAAAACTGACAGAAGAAGTAGCTGCTCTAAAACTCAACCATGCACTTGAGCTGGAGGCATCTCAGCAAGCCAGAGAAAGTGAATCGCAACAGTTGCAACAACATTTCTCTGCTAAAGAGGAAAAGTTCACCGAGCAATTGTTCTTTCTAAAAGAGGAGCTTAATCAATTGGAATCGTTCAAGGAGATGAAGGAGACGATACACAAGAAAATGAAAGATGCCGAGGCTCAGTTACTGAAAGAAAGAGATGCATCCAAAGAACAAGTCGGCGCTCTTGAGCGCAAGTTTCTTGAAGAGAAAGCACGGCTTCAAAAAGACCACGAGAAGAAAATCGAGATTGTGAAGCAGCAAGCTAAAGAAGACGCAAGAAACGGACTTGATGCTGATACTCGCAAGATTGTGACAGATAATCGACGGATGGGCGAAGAGTTACGCTTTCAGTTGCAAATGACGGAAGAGCTACAAAAAGAAAAGGAGTATTTCGAAGCTAAAGCCAAGAAGTACCACATGGAGCTGCAAATTTCGAAAGCAAAAGAAGAAGAATATGCAGCTGCAGCTCAAAAACAAGCACGCGAAATTAAACAACTCCGCGCTACGATCAAAAGCCTTGAAAAGCGGATGAGCGAAGGACTGGCAGAGATGGAAAGAGAGAAAATGCTGGTTGAGAATAAAAGTGGCAAGGAGCTTGAAGAGATGACGCTTGATCTGGACGGCATGCGAAGGTTGTTGCGTCTGAAGAACAAAGAGCTTCGCAATTTAAGACGTCCTATCTCAGATGGTACTCGACCAACGAACTGAAGTCGAAGTTTTTTTCTTAGATGCACTCGAGCTGGTGAAACGAGAAATCGATCGGGAGCAAAAACAACAACGCGATATGGAGATGCTGAGCTACAATGCTCAAATCAAGAAGGCCGGAGGTCATGGGGCTTCGTCCTTAGTACGTTTTCCCAAACTAACAGGTTCATCTTCATGGACAAATGGCAAGGCCGCTGTGGCGAACGAGGGACAGTACTCTGGGCATTTCAGCGAGAAAATCGATATTCGCCAACTCTCATGGGAGGATAAAGAGCGAGTTTTACGGCTTGTGTTCGCAAAAATAAACGGAATTCAGAGCTATGCCGATGCGACACCATCTACGCCTCCGCAGATACCATTCGCATCACTACACACGCCGCACGACCGAAGAATGCCGACAAACCAGGAGTTCATTGAGCACTCAGGAGTGCTCACTTCTGCCACTTCGGATGCATCGAGCGCGCTTACAACAGGACGAGAACCGGCAGGACGGGGTCCGACGGTCAGACTGAGTATGTCTCTTAATGGTACGCACGTCAATCCGTCCCCTCCGGTTGTGAGTTCGCGGCAGAGGTAATGACAAAACCAAAAAGCGCCTCACTAAATGCAAAAAAGTAGCACATTTACAGTGGGAATATGTTCAGACGGGCGTAAATGACGATAGTGTGAAAGTTCTCTGCTCCAAGGATGGTGCTGTTGTGCTACTGGCGTCACTGTTAAAACTATCAGGAAAATGACGAGGAGAAGGTCCGGCATTTTCATCTGAGTCATACCGGAGCGGATCTTGAAAGAGGTCTCCACCGTGAGTCCACCGTGGTGCATCACCTGAGTGCCCTCTACTTCGACCAACTGTTGATGAGGTGCTTGTTCCGTACGAAGTGTTTTGAGGACTTGCTAACAACTTGCCAACAGTTTTGCCTTCTCCAGCATTAATAATATGAAAGATGCCGAAGTCAGGGAGCTTCTGCCGATTTGAAGAGACGTGGCGTGGAGCTACGAAAGAAGTGGTGTAAGGCTTCACGTTATGAAGTCGAATGTTCTTACACTCACCTGCTACAGCCCCTGCTTTCGTTGTGATGAGACAAAGAAGAAGAACTGTAGGTAGGAACTCCCAGAAGCAGAAGAAGATGAAGTACGCAAAAGAGGTGACTCGGCCATTCATATCGAGTTGGTTCCAGATGCTGATCAGCCAATTTTGAGAGGTGGCGAGATCTCGAAGTGACCGAGTGAAGAAGATGAGAAAGAGTAGTGCGTTGATGATAGCAAGAGTCTGTTAAAAAGATAGTTCTGTCAGTATGAACGTGCAATATATCGCACTGAGATGCGTACCCGAGGCTTCGAGATCAAGAGTCTTCTGCGCTTCCAACTTGCAATTGTCGTCATCTTCCACCCAAAGAACCCAAAGAGGAAGCTCAACATCGAAAATGAAATTGCCGAGTATTCGAGTTGAACACTGACAGCTGACACCTGGTAGAATTCCTGGTCGTATTCATCTCCATACTGAGAAGCGTATGAGATGTCGTTTGAAGAATTAAAAGCCCACACAGCCGTGAATGTTGCCATTGACATGGTCATCAGAAAATAAAGCGGGAGGCAGATATTGCGCCACCGAGTATGCCACTTTTTCCCGGAGATGACTTGTATGTAGAAGAGGACGAGCAGGGAAAAGTTGGCAAACCTGGTAGAGATGTGTCGTAAGCAGCGCTACATGGTCAACGCGTAGAATAGACGGACGTACTGAATGGGTGTAGGGAGCCAATATAAGAGGTAGAGCTCTAGATACGTCATACTCTCTCGTGTCTGGATCATTATCCAGTAGATCGAGCGCACGATCGTCCAGAGCAAGCACAGCACGTAGAAGCATGTGGACCACGAGAGCAGTTTGTTCCTGTTGCGGACTGCCTGTAGCAGCTGCGTGAGGGTGAAGAGCAGCAGCGCGAGACACATGGCTGTCAGCAGCAGCGTGTACGCAGTCGGCTCGTGGGCCGCCATGGCCTGGGAACTGTCGACGAGCGAAGAGATGGCACGATGCTTCGAAAGGTATCCTTCATTTAGGCATTTTGATACACAGTTTATGTAAACCACACTATACTAGATAGAGATGGATACATTTGAGGCAGCTACTTGTGTGTTCGCTGGAGCTGGCGCACGACGTCCAACAGAGGGCGAAGGCGCTTGCGAACGTCAATATCTTCGGTCGCTTCATCGAGATACTCATCTAGACATGGATGGTTAGGAGAATGAGGTGAAATCCATCATCAATGCATGGAACTGCACCTTTCAAAGTCAGCAGCGCAGTCTCTGTCTCGCGTGAATCAATGTAGTGGTTTGGATGCGACTGAAAATCTTCCGTGCTGCAAAGAAGTGCTAAAGCTTCGACGCCTGCCTTCGTGTCTTCGTTCTGATGGTGGAGATGTTAGCAACTCAGAGTAGTGTACTTGAAGCATAGTCCGAACCAACCTGGAGTCTCGTCAAGTTGGAGCAGAGATGCATGGCCAGCAACGCGAAGATTCGTTTTTCGTTCATTAACGGCATCACACTTCGAAAAAGGCGTCAGATCTACACTGTATCGTCATATTGTAGTAACACGTACCGAGATTCATCGATAGTGTCAAGCTGCTTGCATAAACCCAGAAGGAAGTGAATGACCGTAGTCTCCTGACAGTTCTGCAGCTTCTTCTTGGATAAGTACTAAGACCAGACTATTTGTCAATACAAATATCTTTAGGATGCACAAAAGAGTCCGTACGTGTGGGTGCTCAATGCAGTAGTTGAATACATCGTTGATGTACTCGATGAGCAAAGGCAGATCCGTTGTCTTGTTCAACCCGAGCTCCGTTAATATTTAGCAGCTTGTGAGAAGTGAGTTACCCACCTGAACAGCCTCGGAATGTAGCCAAGCGTTCTTGAGAGTCAGTCCCATACCCTTCTCAAACTTGTCCATTATAGCCATTGTTGATTCCTAGGACAAAAGCAAACGTGTCTAAGCTCCTCTGCTGGTTGATTCCATGTAGTATCATGTTTGTACCTTCACTGAGCCGCGCTCGATCATACGTTTCAGGTGTTCATTGTATTCGACCAGATTGCGTAGGCACCTTTTCATGAGCACGTTGGACAAAGTCAGCCCGATACCGAAAGAGCACCCTGTTGCTCCTTACAGGTTCAGCTTTCCATCTTCCAGCAGATATCTACATTCCCGAAATCGTCAGACTGAGTTTGATCAACAGTAAGGAGTCCTTCCAGATTTACCGGAGAGCAACTTCTTCGCATTCCCACAGAGTTGCGTCTTTTGCCTTGGGCAATTGCCTCTCCTGTGCAAAGTCGTCAGACTCGATTCTGAAATCAACAAGCAAAGTGCGTCACCATCTCCGTGATCTCGCCAATGCGTCCTATTTGCTCGGCCATCTGGATCCAGTCGTCGGAGAGCACTTGGTAATCTGCCTACTCGACTCAGTCTGGCGCTTTTGTCCACCTTTTTCACTCTCTTTCCCTACCATAAAGCGCACATGGTTCCGAAGATCGGCCGTGAGCTTCGCCGACAGCTCCTCGAACGCGTCAACCTCATTGCGGGACGCGTAGTTGTTCTTTCGGGCGGCCGCCATCTCGTGCTTGTACTCCAATACGATTGTGCACAAGAAACCCCAGGAGGTAACTTCCACACTCGTGCCTCTTCGAGTGCTATTATTGTGTGCATTTGAAATACACTGATCTAATTTGACCAATTTTGCAATTCATACGTCCGCTTGGTCACAGATCCTATGAGTCCATCTTGGCTGCGTCATTCTCTCCACACTGTGTGCGCTCTCCACAAGAAGCCGAGAGTGCCATGGCGATACATGTAGCTCATATCCTCCATAGGTAGTGGTACGAAGTAGAAGCTGCGACCGTGGACGCCGTCGGCAGCAGGAAACGAAAGATGTAGCCAG
Organism: Pythium aphanidermatum DAOM BR444; assembly: GCA_000387445.2. Taxonomy (NCBI): domain Eukaryota; phylum Oomycota; class Peronosporomycetes; order Pythiales; family Pythiaceae; genus Pythium; species Pythium aphanidermatum. The sequence goes on along the minus strand of KE464237.1, from coordinate 13,791 downwards.
TCTCGATCATCACTCCTACCCTCGTTTACCATCACTCCTGTTGTCCAGTGGCAGTAGCCCGTGCGATCGGTGGTGTAAAGGGTGACCTCCCCCCACACTGTGCGGGTGGGCCGTCACGCCCACTTGCAGCTCCGAGGAAGCACGGGAGACGCCGACGATGGACGCCCGCGGAGAGATGAAGGCGCTGGACGCGCAGATCGACCGTCTCCGACGCGCTGAGAACCTCACGGAGAACGAGATCTTCGAGCTGTGCCAGAAGGGCAAGGAGATCCTCGCCTCCGAGTCGAACGTGCAGCCTGTGCGATGCCCCGTGACTGTCTGCGGTGACATCCACGGTCAGTTCTACGACCTGCTCGAACTGTTCAGAATAGGCGGAAGCTGCCCAGATACCAACTACTTGTTCATGGGCGACTACGTCGACCGTGGCTACTACTCGCTCGAGAGCGTCACCCTCCTCGTTGCGCTCAAGGTGCGCCACCCAGAACGTATCACCATTCTGCGCGGCAACCACGAGTCGCGCCAGATCACGCAGGTGTACGGCTTCTACGATGAGTGTCTGCGCAAGTACGGCAACGCGAACGTGTGGAAGTACTTCACGGACCTTTTCGACCACCTCCCAATGACTGCTCTCATCGAGAACCGAGTCTTCTGTATGCACGGTGGTCTCTCGCCCTCGATTGATACCCTCGACCACGCCCGTGCGCTTGATCGTGTGCAAGAAGTGCCGCACGAGGGTCCGATGTGCGACCTTGTGTGGTCCGACCCTGATGACCGCTGCGGTTGGGGCATCTCCCCGCGTGGTGCGGGTTACACGTTCGGTCAGGACATCACGGAGCAGTTCAAGCGTAGCAACGGCCTCACCTTCATCGCTCGTGCACACCAGCTTGTCATGGAAGGCTACCAGTGGACCCACAATCGCGGCGTTGTCACAATCTTCAGTGCCCCCAACTACTGCTACCGTTGTGGTAACCAGGCCGCTCTCATGGAGATCGACGAGGTCATGTCAGACCGCACCGGAGACAAGGTGTATGAGACGTGCAAGTTCATTCAGTTTGATCCAGCTCCGCGTGATAGTTCTTTTAACGAGAAGAAGCGCACGCCAGACTACTTCTTGTAGGCGAAGCATCAGATGCGAACTGCGATCAATCTCCCAGTGCATGCCTTGGTCGTTCTCCTCCTTCACCTCGATAGTTGTGCGCCGACTATCCGCCTTAGCAGTAGTATAGTGGTATATTTCGCTCGCCAAAGCTATGAGTAAATCTTCTACATCATCGTAAGGAACTGCTGTAGCTGCTTCTTGAGCTCAATCGAATCGCTATGCAATGCGTAGGCGTCTAGAGCTTTGTTCACCTTTGTGTATGAGTCGTGGAAGTCTCCGATTTTGTATGCCAACAGAGCTAAACACATCAACCAGTCAATAAATCACCATGCAGCTAGAGCCTCGCCTCGGTGGCTTACCTCGATTGAAGTTGGGCTCAAACATGAAGTCGGCAAGAGACTCGGCCAACTGGAAGTTAGCTCGAGCCTGATCCAAGTTACCTTTCCGAAGCTCTAGCACTCCCAGATTGTTGTAGCTTTCTGCGTGATTGCTGTCGACTGAGACAGCAATTTTGAAGGCTTGGTACGCCAGGCCCAAGTCTCCGATGCCAATCGCAACCTGTCCAATGTTGTACCAAACATCAGCCATGATGTCGTCAGACGCCATCGAAAGTGCTCGTTCAAAACACGAGAGTGTCATGTCGTATTGCGAGGCGTAGAAGCAACACAGGCCAATGTTGCACCACAGTTCGGCGTTGTTGACATCCATTTGTAGCAGACGTCGATAGTATCGCAAGGCCACCTCGGGGTGATCTGTATAGAAGTAGTTTGAGGCTAAGCAGGCAATCGCTTCAATATTCGACGCGTCTAGCTGCAGGACTTCCTTGTAGCACTCAACGGCCTTCTCTGATGCGTTCAACATGTCGTGAACTCGAGCAATTCCAAGCAGCAAGTGAATATCACCAGGAAACCGATCCTTCGCCTTCTCGTATCTATCTAGAGCGGTATTGGGCTGGTCTAGACGCAGATACACCTTTCCGAGCTCCAGAACAGAGACTACCATCTCCTGATTGCGAATTGATGACTCGAACTGCTTTTCAGCGTCTCTGAAGAGGCCGAGTTGGTAATAACACTTGCCAAGACGCGCTTTCCACCACCAGTCCTTGTAGTCTGCTGCAACGGTGGCCTCTGCAGCAAGCTCGAGAGCCTTTCGAGGATTATGTTCATGGTATAGAAGGTAGTCCACGAGCGCCTTGGCTATGGCTGGACGTGCAGCATACCTCTTGAGGTCAAGTCTGTTGACGTCGATGAACACGCCACCATCTCCAGATTGCATGGAAGCAGTCCCTAGTCGGACCTGACGACCGAGAGTTGTTGCTGGGCGCGATGTACCAGGACGACTGCCCTGGAGTGCTCTGTCGACAGAGATTCCACCTGTTCCGGGTCGAGACCCCGTCCCTGGTCGAGCAAAACCGCTCAGAGGCCGTCCAGACGACGTCATCGGTCGCAGCCCAGGGTCATTGGCTCCTGCTGCAGATCCTGCGCGAGTGTTTGGTCGGTTAAGTGATGTCCCTGGGCGCGGCATCGATGCCATGACGTTGTCATCGAGCAGCAAGTCTGCGGCGCCGTCTTCCTCCAGTTCCGAGTCGTCGATGAACGTCTGCTGCATGAGCGCCCGCGTTTTGGTGACCCACGCCGCCTGGTCGTACGGGTTTTGTGCCAGCACATCCGAGCAGATGTCCACGCACTCGTCGAATCGCCGCTGGCGCGCACGCAGCAGCGCCAAGTAGAACGGGTCCACGAGCTCCATTCGGCTCGACGTCTCTTGGTGCTTTTTGGTGGCGACTTCAACCCTGAAGTAGCGCTATGAAGTAGTCAGGGGGCAGAAGTGGAAGTGGGTTACGCTTGGAGGATGATGATGCATCTCTGAGAAACCCGCCATGAGAGCGCCGATGCTGGGCACCGTCCTGCCGCAGGACTCCATGCGGGGTCTCCGAGGCGCCAGGAAGCCAGGCAGCGACGCGGCGCTACCACCACCACCTCCGTCCACATTACACAGCCACAAACCAGACCTCAAGCTGCTGGCTGCGGCCGGAAGAGACCTCTTCCGCCAGGGCCTCGCCTTCGACGGAGTGCGCCCCACGAAGCAGGAGCCTCGGCATCCAGCCGTGACACCGAACCTGCTCAGTATCCCTGAAGACGATGCAGTGCGAGTGAGCGATGTGGCTGCACACAGCCAGCTCATTGTCGTGGTGGGCGGGCCGCTCAACTCCCGTGGAGAACCCGGTGTATGGGTCTCGAATCGCATTGCCAAAGCCATTCAGTTGTACTGGCAGATCATGCTTGCGATCACAGAAGAATATGAAAATGACGGTGACGATGACCACGCCGCACCCCAGCCGCTGTGTTACGTGGTTCCCACGGGCGACGAATCGAGTGAAGACGGCGTGGTCGAGACCGAAGCCATCCGAAAAGCGCTTATCGGCACGGGCGTGTCGCCCCACCACATTGTGATGGACTGCACGGCGGTAAGTGACACGAGGGATTATAGGGAGGCTCATGATTTATGTCATTTGCTTCTAGACAAATCTTGTCGACAACGCAACGCAGCTCGTCTCGACTCTCCGGCACCTTGGGGTACGCAAAGTACACATTGTGACGTCCGATTTCCAACTGCCTCGCACGCGAATGTGTTTCGACACAATGATTCGTGCTGTTCCAGAGCTCTCAGGCGTCACACTCAGTTACCATGGTGCTCCGGATGGACTGACATCGGCCGAACGCGAAGAACGCAGCAAAGCCGAACACTTTCTCAGCCATCGAGCACGCACAGAACTGGAGGCAGCGCTGCAACGTATGCAACATTCGCGACATGGGACCAGACGCTCTACCAAGCGGAGTGTCGACTTGAGTCGGCGCCCAGCCTTCCACTCCGATGTCTAAAACGAAGAACTACGTAGTAGAATGCCTAGAGAAGTTCTTTATCAAAGTTTCGACGTCTATTAATCAAGGTCGTATCCTTCTTGTTCTGCCAACTGTCTGACCCTTGTGATTGCATCACGCTGCGAGAACCGGGCCAGGAGTGCTATCATCTCCATGTACACCTCACGTGAGAACCGCGACGCGGTCTCGTCATCCTCATCATTACTGGATACTGCCCGTCGCCCTTGGTGGAGAAGCGTGAATGTCTTGATGAGCTCGACGACTTCAGCGTTTGCCTCACAACGAGCCATGAGTGCAAGTAGTTGGTCGGATGTGATGGCAAAACCGTCGCACTCCATGTTATAAGCCACGTGGAGTGTCCGCACAACCAGGCCTGCTTTTGTGCCAATGCGAATCAATGAGGCATACATACCGTGAGGAATATTGAGGCCGCCATCCAGAGTTTCACGGAACAGCGAGAAGCACACGTCGATACCACTGGCATCGTAAATACCGTCCATCACAATGTCAAAAAACTTTTGATCAGTTTCAACTCGTAGCTTCTTCATTTCCTTCAGCAGCTCGACGATCCCTGCAAGATGTCCATGGGCAGCGTATACAAATCCCAAAGCGGTAAAAGCCTTGACGTCAAATTGCACATTCTGCGCTTGCATCGCACGTCGCAAAGCCAACGCATCGTTTATCAGTCGATGACGACCACAGGCTCCAAAAAGCGACGTAAACACCTGAAGAGTAGGCTTTAGTTCGAGCTCGAGAAACACTTCCATGAGCTCAAACAGGTCTGAGAATGGCGCCTCTCTATAGTTTTCCACCATCTCAACCATTGTGATGTGGTCTGGCGTCAATCGTGGATTCTCAAGGAGTCTCGCGAACAAATCCTTCGCTAGATCAAACGACTTGGTTTCTGCGAAACATCCGAGCGCGTCGTTGTACTGCTCAATAGGTAGAAACCATTTGCCACGCAGGGCATCTTCGGTGGCAAACGCGTCGTCTAGAACCTCCTCAAGAAACACGACGTCGTGGTGTTCATGGCAAAAGCGAATCGCAGACCCGAACCCAGCACTACGAGCTTTGTTTTCGCTCACCATGCGTCTGTATATCTCTCGAAAGAGCGACTTGTCATGAGCCGCCCTACACGCCTTCAAAACGTTCACGTAAATGTTCTCGTCTGCTCGCACCACTGCGATTTCTCGTTCGACCTCATCCTCTACGCATGCGTGATAACATCGAAGAGCAAGGCGCTCGTTCCCAGTCATGACGCAACTCTGGACAACAGCACCCAAAACACGCTCAAGGTGCGCTTGCTCACTTCCCCGTTGGCTTTTCGCCATCTTGACCCACTCAATAAACTGGTTGATGTACCGTTGCATCTCTACGGCATTGTGTGTGCAGCTTCGGAACAGTGCAATCCACCACTGCGGCTGAACATCCTTCAGCGATACTCTAGTCTGTCCTGTCAAAAGCTCGTCTGTGAATGCGATGACGCTCTCGTGTCGGTACTTGGCATGCATGGTTGATATGAGGTGGCCGAGCACTCGGCCAGGAAACGCCTTGAATCCGAGGTGGTATCGCACGAGCAGTCGGCCTTCATCGAACATCTTGATGTTGGAACAACCATTCACCAGTGTCACAATGACCTTTGAAACGAAGTCATCACCGTACCGCGCTCGTAGCTCATCCATGATGCCGATTACGTCGCGCTCCGAGGAAAGCGTCGAGCGCTGGCGCAGCACTGTGAACAGAATATCGCTCCACAACTGTTCGTTTGTGTTTTCAGGCGCAAATCCACGCAGGAGCTCTAGCAATCCTCTTGCACCGTCGGCGTCTTGCACCTTGATCCGACCTTGCAAGGCGATGTTCCACACCATCGGCTCGGTCGCTGCCAGCAGCTCCACTTCGTTCTCATCTCGAAGCTTCTCACACAAAGCGATGAATTCTTCGGACGACGTGCGCTTGGACAGCAGTGCCGCCACGCGCTTGTCGGCCATGCGGAGCTTCGTCCGTTGGCTCGGGCGTGACTGCGGCTGGAACTTGCGCTCGACGCTGCGGCTATCATGTGCGCGCGCCTCCTTGTGTCTGTTCCTCGGCACTCGCTTGAGCCTGGGACTGTGCGTCGCCGGCTCTCTCACACTCGCAGCCGCATACGTCGAGAGCGCGCAGCCGTCGCGTCGTGCGGCCCGCCGCAGCACCTGAGCCACGCGCTGCATGTCGCCTGCTTCCACCACAGAAACCACGTCAGGGTACCACCGGGAAGAGGGCCAGAGCGTATCATGAACACTCTCTAAAGTGCGAAGCGAAGAGGTGAACTTGAACCCGCGTCGTACTTAAGCGACCTGTTCCCCTGCCTGCGACATGGGACCGCATTCTCTCCCCCACCATGGCGCCGCGCTTCGCCCTCCGCGTGAGGTGCGATCCTGTGGCTCGTGCTCTCTGCGTCCACTGACAGCGTCTGCCCCTCAGTAAGCTCCGCAACATCGAGTGCTCGGTGGCACCGCGCGATGCCAGCTATGATCAGCTGAGTGTCACGACTGCAGCCGTGGAAGGCAACGTCGTCGCTGCGACGCTCGATCGCTTCGCGTTCGCGCACCAGATTGACGGTGAGTGTGGAACGTTCCGAAGGTCTAGAATGATGCTGATTCAGTTTGTGGCGTGTAGGCGGCGCCGCGATTCAAGTGAAGGCACTAAGCGAGACGGGGAAGGAAGCTTCGGCAACAGTAAGGGCGGATCTATGAAGTAGCACAAGGACTTCTGAACTAATCTGTCTGGTTCATGCCAGCCGCCACTTCTTCGTGGGCATCTCAACCGAGTCAACGCCCTTGATTTCTCCCCGTTCCAGCCACAAGTGCTGCTCTCTGGAAGTGCCGACGCGACTGTTAAAGTGCGTGGTCCTGTGTCGGTCATCACTTTGTCTTGGTTTCACTCATGCTCGATGCTTAGGTATGGAGGCTACCCACTGACCCAACGGCGGCTCCGTCAGCAGAGGCTGTCGCTACATTGGAGGGGGCGTCGTCTTCCATTGTCGCATTGAGACACCATCTGTCCGCCTCTGACGTTGTGGGCGCGGTGAGCCACCGTGAAGCTGCGGTCTTCAATATCAACAGCGGAACACTAATCTCAAGCATCCCACTTGAGAATGAGAAAGACGCTTTCTCCAGTCTCGCTTGGTCCTACGACGGGAGCAGAATTGCCACTAGCTCCATGCTCCAGTACGTTCGTCTGCTTGACCCACGCTCGTCATCGAACACTGCCACGCAAGAATTCTCTGCCCATGCCGGACGTCGTCGCCCGACAAGTGTGATATGGTGTGGCCGCCTCGACCTGTTTGCTACCACAGGGAGTGACCCAATGCAGGAGCGAGAGATCAAGCTATGGGATCCGCGTAACCTCGCGAAGCCCATCCATCGAGAGCGCCTCGATACCAGTATCGGACAACTATACCCATTGTACGACCCTGATCTTGATTTATTGTACGTATTTGGGAAAGGTGACCGTAGAGTCCGCTACTTTGAAGTCGGACAAGGGATGATGCAGAAGCTGAATCAAACTTTGCTTCCCCACATGACTCTCGGAGGTGCCCTCCTGCCGAAGCAGGCTTGCAATGTCAGCGCCTGTGAAATTGGATACCTACTCAATCTGAGTGCTAATGCTGGCAGCGGTGTCTGTGACAAGCTCTCGTTCACAATTCCCCGGAAAGGTGCATTGAGCGAGTTTCAAAGTGATTTATTCCCCGATACAATGTCACGGACACCTGCAGTGACGGCTACGCAGTGGGAGAGTGGTAGTGACTCTCATCCCCTCCTCGAATCGGTTTCCCCGTTTCGTGAAGCAACTAGAGAGCTTGCGCCACCATCAATCGCAGCATCAACATTGTCAAGGACCGAAAAGTGTTTCCGCAGACGCAACTGTCTCGGCGTGGTCATCCGCATCTGCTGGTTGGGGTACTCCTTTAGCTCAAGCGACGAGCACTTCGAACATGTCAGGTTGGAATTCGAAAACAGCGGCGTGGAACGCGTCAGTGGCATCCTCTTCTGTCACAACCTCATCAACACGTCCAGTACAATGGTTTGTTCCTCAGACGACCTCGGAGGAGGACCAATGTACATCACAGGAAATCGAGCAAAGCGAATCGAACAAACCAGACGATGATACGTCGTCAGGAACCTCAAGTTTCTCAAATGGACAGGCCCAAAAGGTATGCTGCTCTGCGTTCAAGTGAGTTGTCTTGATACGATTCTCATGGATTTCTTGCACGCAGCTCAAATATATCAAGGGGACGCAAAGCTCGCGGAACGAAACGCTCCATCTAGGAGACCATGTGCCTATATCCTCGTGTATCAGAGCAAGCGATTCGCACCTAGCGTTGCCGCTGCAAGGTGCCGGAGGACCAGTGTTTGTGAGTCACATCGATGCATCTGGGCGTCATCACACGAGTACACGCATCCTAAACTCTCAGAAGGCGAGTGTTGGAACGCTTGATTTCCACTTGCTTGGGCGACCCATATTGGCGACAGGATCCAATGATTCGACCATCGCGATATGGAACTTGGAAAAAGAAGACGAGGAGCCCAGCTGTGTTCTTCGCGGTCACACGCGGGGAATTCGCTCTGTCGCATTCAACCCTCGTGTATCAAGTGTGTTGTGCTCAACTGCTCAAGATTTGAGCATTCGCCTCTGGGACGTCGAGGCTGGCATTGAGCGAGCATGTTTATCAGGGAAACTGGAGGACTCGGCGTGGAATGCAGAGTTCAGTCCAGATGGAAAGCTGCTCGCAACATCAAGTCGAGATCGTGTTGTTAGGGTTTTCGACCCACGTAGTACAAATGGCCAAGCGCTTGTCTCGATAGGATGTGGATTTGACTCCATCCGTCCTCAATTCGTGAACTGGTTGTCACCCACTAAACTCATCACAGTGGGAACAACAGGCGCACCACGTCACGAAAGCCAGCTTCGAATTTGGGATTCTCGGAATCTTGTGGACCCCATTTCAACAACAACGCTTGACAGAGGTGCGGGGGACGCAGTGCCATTCTACGACGCATCTTCACGAGTGCTGTTTCTCGTCGGTCTTGGAGGACGGCAGATATGGAGCTACGAAATTCTGGACGAGACTGTTCATACCAACTTGCCTTTTGTTGCCGAAGGTCTTGAGCCAATCAGCGCAGTCACCATTCTACCGAAGCGCATGTGTGACGTCCGTCAAGTCGAGATTGATCGCTTTCTGCTGCTGCGTGGTCGTATGATCGAGCGTGTGTCCTTCGCGCTGCCACGTAATGAGAAGCTGAAGGAGTACTTTCAAGACGATGTGTTCGGTCCCATCGTGTCGCGTGACGCGTTCCTTCGTTCTGAAGAGTGGTTTTCTGGAGAAGAGGTCACGCTGACGTATGAGTCTATGTGCCCAGACGTAATGACCCCGTTGTCGCAAAAACCACAGGAGAAGGAAACGACAATTCCAATGAGCCAGTACTTCCGAGAGAAATGGGAGCAGGAAGAGCGTGAAAAGCAACTCAAAGCCGCCAATTTGGAGCGTCTTCAGGTACGAACGACTGATTCCTTCGTGTTCTTGGGATACTCACTCAGTGTGCTACTTCGTAGTCTCTGGCTGCTCAGCCATCCCTGCATGCAAGATACCAGCCAGCGGTTGGTAGTCAATCGACCGGTAACGTTGATAGTGATGACGACTGGGACGACTAGATCACGCCAGGGCGTAAGAAGAGCAAGCAAGAAAACGTGTCGATATTTTACATTCCCTTATAACACCCAACGACGAAAACTCACGACAGCTTCCGTGAATAGATAGGTAGGTGGGTAGAGATGGCTGGTGCCTTTGCTTTAATCATCACGAACGAAGACCTCGACCAGTCTTTTGCATACACTTGAAAAGTACCCGTGGGTTCCCTCCTTCGTGACTTCACTGACCTGCTGCTGAATCTTCTCCTCGGTTATCTGCCAAAGTAATCGATTTTCGAAAGTGAGTAAACGCTCAGTTTGCATCGCAGTCGACATCTGAGGACTTACAACTCCGTAGGCGACGTTGATCTGCTTGACGACATCGACGAAGGGCCAGTTATTTGTGACCCCCCAGCCTAACGAGAACTTGAGACCCTCGACAGTTGGCAGACTGGCATCAACTCGAGGGAATCGAACGAAGTCGATCCACAATAGCGTTTGATCATTATCTTTCACGAGGCGCAAATCACAAATGGTCGAAATCTTCCGTAAGTTCGATAAGAAGTGATACGCACGACGCAAAAATGTACTGAAGCGAAGAAGCTGACTGGGGACTAGCACCGGAGCGCATTTCTCAGATTGGAACATCACGAAATGATCTGGAGAAAAGATCATTGAAGCGACCGCATACACAACGTCGTCGCTGTCGCTTACACCTTTCGAGATCTCGCCTTGTTGCTTTTTAGTCCTTGGTTGAAGAATCGGAATAATTCTGACGCCTGACGCGTCAGGATCACTTGAAACACTGATAGTCACCTGGATTTCAACCGTGAACAGTACATCATCGAAACGCGACGTCATCAATGTCGACGCGTTGTTCACCGACACGATTCGCCACATTCCGACATTTTCTCGAACAGCCAACAGCTCATCAAGCGCGACAACATCTTCACGTAGCTGCGACTCTGCACTATCAGAAACTTCCTCCTTTGGTGACGACTCCTGAATGGAGCCTAACTGCTGAGTGAGGATAGATGCTTCGAGAGATAATGACGAACACTCGTTCTCCAGTAGTTCAACCGATGACTGATACTCGCGTTGCACACTGCGCTGCTCTTCAATTCCGTCGAGAAGCTGTTCCATATGTCGTTCTCTTTCCATGCGATCTCTCAGTCCTTGAAGTTCACGTTCTCGATATGACCGATCATTGTTGAGAGCACTTCGAAGTGATTTGATATCATTGCGTAGAGCCTCTTCACACTGTTCAAGCTCACTAATCACACGGGTCTCGAGTTTGGTGCGCCATTGGCAAAATCCACTGCGCACGCGGCGGGATTCCACATCGTGCAATGAGCGCACTAGCGACCCGATCGTTTCGTTACCAGTCGTGAAATACCTCGAGAGCTTTTCTTCTGCCATCGAAGAATGACTATCAACAAGACTGGAGCACCAAGACTGCATTTCTGTAAGGGAATATCGAAGCGTAGACGCTGACGCCTTGGATACACAGCTGCGTTGTGTGCTAGTACTCATAGAACCCAAATCAATGACTTCCAGCAACTCGGAGGATATCGCATCCAGTTCTACACTCGACATAAGCTCGTCGACTCTCAAAGGGTCCGGAAGCTTTTGTGGTGACGGTGAAGGTACTTTAGGTGGCAACGGTGATGGTTTTGGTGATTGTGCGTTCCTCGGTGACACCACGTGTTGATCACGAGGTGACACAGGAGACTTGCTTTGGGCGCTTCGGGTTCGTTTCTTCGGAGAACCAGACCCAAATCGCTCAAATTTCGAGGACAGGTTGACAACCAGAGACTTGCGTTTCGTGTTGTACTCGTCGTCACTTTCGTCTTCGGACTCGATGCTCATCATGCTGTGAGCAGAACTCGATCTGCGGTCTTCATCACCTTCTGCGATCGTCTCAAGAGGCAGCTCCTGACTACCAGAACTACCAAGATGCTGCTGCTCGTCAAAGTCTTCTCCTTCTTTCGCCAAGTCGCCCAATGAACCCATACTGGTTACCGGGTCTTCTTCATCGGATGAATCACTAGCCACTTGCACTTCAGGCATCGGGCGATCCAACGCACTGGACTCCTCAAGGAGTTCTCGAAGAGTTCCAAGTTCAATCGTCGTATCGGAGAGAGGCGAGTCCACGAAGAGCGAGTCTTGCTTGGGTATCAGTCGGGATGATCTACGAGGTGATCTTGTGTCGCCACTTGCAGGAGTCGGGGAAGGTCGGCCGTTTTGAAGATTAGACGCAGCCATGGCGTGATCCGAGTAGTCACCAGTGATCTCCATGTCTTCTCCATCATCGGATGAGGCAGATGAGTCGGCGTACGCAAGACGACTCTGAGGTAGTGCCTCATTGCTACTAAGAAATGAACTCTTGGCGGTAGCCCCCGATGCCTTCGACAACATTGCAGAAGCTTCCGACGCCCTTCTGTTGCGAGCCGAAATAAGAGGCGAGCGCTGACTCGGGATAGAGGCTGTACTCAACCTTCTTTGACGTCGGGCGTTGGCCTGGTTATCTAATGGACTCACGCCGCGCAAGCTGTATCGACGGCGTGTTCTCGTCGAAGTGGATGGTTCGATACTCAGTTTCCGTTGCTGGATTTTGGCGAACGCATCCTCATCGTCAGATGAATCCCGAGCATCCGCCTCATCAAGAATGGACGTGTTCAATGATGTTTCATCGTCATCATCAGACGCCGGTGGACTCTTTTCTTTCAGCGGGAACATCGCTCTTGCGTCCTTGGCCAGCATCGGAGTCATCGATGTTGACGGTGATCCCAAGTTGAACTCTGCTCCCTGAGGAGGCCCGAAAATTGACGCTTTTCGTGGGCGTCGCTTGATCGCGCTTCGCTTTTCGTGCACTAAGACAGCTCTTCAGTGGCGTTTTGTTGGTACGATTTGTCGGAGGCGGAGAAATGAGCGACTCTGCCCCAGCCACCGGGAGCACCATCGCCTTAGATGGAGTAACCTGCTGCGTTGGGCTCTTGTGCCTTGGCTGTGTGGAGTTATCCTCCATGTGGACAACAAGCCCATTGTCGTTGAAGCGCGTCCGCTTACTCGGTTCTTGCCTTGGCGCCTGTGGCGACTTCTGCGGTTCTGAGGGCGACTCGATGCCCATTTCGCGTCGAAGTTCGGCCAAGTCTCCATCACCGATCGTATCTCGTCGGTTCACTGTGTGAGACGCTGCTTCATTGTCTCGCATGGCCACGAGGTCGTGAGGATCGATCGTCGCTCGTCTTTTCCGACTGCGCGTGCTGGGTGACGGCGCCGGATCTCGACTTGGGCTACGCGCACGTGTGTGAGGCACTTCATCCTGATCACTCGTTCGATCCGGCGCATCCAATTCAAACTGCAACTCGGATAGAATCGCTTGCGCGTCCATCGGCTCGAGCGTTGCGCGCCGAGGTGCCCCGGGCATGCCGCTAATACTGTCGATGGTGTCATCGTCTCGGTTCTCGTTGCCATCTCCATCATCGCGCGACATCAGCTTGAACGAAAAGAAAGCGTCGGTGAAGCTGTCCTGGTCAGCCGTCGTGTTCATGCCCTTCGACTTGCCCTTTGCACTTCGACCGCCAGCGCTACGACGACGTTTCGCGCCCTTGGGCGTCTGCATGAGCGTGAGCTTGGACGATTCAAGGTACTGCTTCGTCCTAGCCACATCGTGCAGGTATTCGCTCAGGACACCTTCGTCCACAGACTCGTCGGTCGGGTCCAAGCCAAGCGCTGACGCAATCGATGCGCGTCTTTCCTTGGCACCCGAGCCGTCGAGACCCTGCAGCAGCGACCGGATTGCTTCCGGCGACACTGTGTCGCGCCGAGACGCTGCTGTCGTGAGTTGCGAGTCCGTGATGCCTTCCTGGCTGAAGAACGCGAGCGCCTTGGACGGCGACAGCGTGCGTCGTCGGTCGTTCGCTCGTGTTTGAGGCTGTGCGTCGTCTGCTTCTTCTTCTTCATGCGGCTCGTCTCGTTGGGACAGCGCTTCTGGCGTGGCGATGGCCACGAGATCATCCGCCTCGAGCTGCTGCTCTCGCGTCTGTGCGATTGGTGTTGTTGGCGCTTGCGTCGCGTGTTTGAGCGGCGCGTCCTCGGCTTCATCTCGGAAGAGCGCGTCTCCCGCGTCGCCTAGGATCT
>KE464236.1:6009-18039 GCA_000387445.2 Pythium aphanidermatum DAOM BR444 | reverse complement strand
TCGACCACAGACGTGCCAACGTCTTCTACGACGGAACCTCCGGTGGATGATGCTGAGGTTGAAGTTCCTGAGCCCACCTACACCGTGACTTTCTCTCCTGTGGTTTCTGTTCCACCATGCTCGAATACGGAAGGACCTTCAGGGTCTGAACCAGCGACAGGAGCACCACGGCCTACGGCTCCGTCGTATTCAGCTACTCTCACTCCGCCCATGGACACACCCACCACCCCTCCACCGGATTCGCCTTTCGATACTCCCACAGGAGTTGCTGATGTCTCCACACCGTCTTCGAACGGTGGGTCAACTGCATCTGCATCGTCGAATGCCTCAGGTACAGGCGACGCACCTCGTCCAACAGCACCGTCATACAGCGCGACACTCACGCTTTCACCAGCAGTCACAGCGACAGAAGCTCCCAGTCCATCGCCAGTGGATACATTCAGATTGACACCAGCTCCATCAACAGCAGATACATTCTCGACGACCCCATCGGTCACGAGCGACTCAATCGATCTGCCATCGATCATTGAGCACAAGGATCCAGCGGTGAGTGTCCTCCCCGTGTCCAGCACGGAGCCAGAGCCCACCTCAGAGCCTGTGTCGTCTGACCCAAGCAGCTCACCCACTTCAAACCAGGGCGAGCTTCAGATCACCATCTACGTGGAGGCTCCTGACTCGAGCTCAGGCTCTAGTGATGGGCCGCAGTACGTGCCGTACGTCGTTCACCTCATCCCCAAGACGACGGAGGGGCCAAGTCGCCGTCTTCGCCGCCACCTCGAGCACGAGAAGTGAAACTTTGACGCTCTGTGCAACATAAGCGCAACGTATCTGCGTCTTTTTAATATTAGAACCCCCGGCTGCGCAATTTACATTTGACTGATCACACGTCACCACATCCGGCGGACGATGGCTTCTCGCGACGACTTCGTGGCGCAGCTCATCGCGGCGCTGCAGGAGAATGAAGCGATGGTGAGTGGCACCCGTCGTGGTGTCAATGCCGCTGGGTCAGCGTCTCAAGAAGACGCGTCGCAGTTCTTCTCAGTCCCCGCGCCAACGCCGTCGAACTGGACGAGCACATCAGTGGCGCGCTCGGCCTATGACTGCTTGCAATACGACTTCCCACTTGTCGAGGACGGCGATGTCGCTGCACTGGCAGAAGCGTATCAGTCCATTGTGGATGGCCGCGTGGAAGCCTCAGCGGCGCGCGAGTTTGCTATTACCAGAACCCTCGTGGACGGCATCGAGTACCTCAATGACACGATGAACAAGCGCCGCGGGTCGGAGGCAAGTGCGCTTCTCGCGGCTGCAGTGTTGCTGCTGGTCCCTCGGTATTGCATTCAGAATCCAGAGAGTCCGCTCAGTGCAGTTCTATTGAGTAAGCTTCATGTACCGAATCAAGGAGAAGCGCCAGCAAAGACACCAGCCAACGCGTACGATCCAGCATCCTCCATGAACTCTGATGCGAGCCACAGTCTTAGTGAGATGATGGTAGAAGTGTACGCGGCCGAAGAAGATCCGGACGATCTGAGTCTCGTGTACGAAGGCGATGTACCAACACCCCAGACATCGACTCACTCACCAGATCGACAACACGAGCCCACGCATGATCAAATTGACACATCGCCTGACGCAATGCGGCATAGCCGACTGCTCTTCCTAGCGAAGAAAACCTTCTCGACGTCATTTTCCCTCATCTCGGGTGAGAAATGGCTGCAGTGGCGTGTCGACCAGGCACTTTGCGACTTGGTGCGACTTTTGGTGGATGCGAAGGCACAATCAAGTGAAAACGAGGCCTCCGCGCTTTATGGAATCGAAGGCGAGTGGCAGCGCTACCTCTTCACTCTGCGCGACCAGATGCTTCGACGAGCCGAGAACAGCGAGGTGTGTTCGAGTGGTCTGAAGCACCTCAAGGCGCTCGTGGATGACTGGCAGCAGGGTCCAAGATCCGAAGGCACTCTTGGCGATCCGTTTTTCTCATTTACTTCCGCTTCATCGGCGAAGAACAGCAGCACCAAAGACTCTGAACAAGTTCGGGTCGTGTTCCGTGTCTTCGCGGAACTGGCGGTATCGAAAGAGTTCAACGCGGTGGCAGCACGCCACTCGCAATACGCTCTTGCGACAGCCATCCAGCAATTGTTCCCTGTGATTCTCCACGAGTTCCAGTCAATGTCGTCCTGTGTCAACCAAACGGATTTTGATGCCACAAGTGGCGACTTCGTTGTGGTTCTTCTCCAACTCCTGCACTTTGTTGTGGATGCAAATGGATCCAGTGCCGCTAGCCACCAGATCGTGATCGACAAACTCCAAGACAGTGGGTTGTTGCGAGCTTGTTTATCTCTCATTCCAACTGTGACAGAGCACGGAGCTCCGCTGTCATGGATGTCTCCTTTGTTGCGACTCCTTGCAGAGAGTGCACTGTGGAACGCTGAATTCGCCGCGTATGTCCATCGCGTGCCCAAGGTTATGAAGTTACTAGACGCCCGAGTGTCGTGCGAATCCATTCTCATGAAAGTCGCTGCTTATCAGCATGGGGTTCCGGGGAGGCACGACGCTCCGTCTGTACTCTGGGCAGAGTTTTCTTCTGATGCCGTGTTCCCCTCAGCATGCGACTCTTTCATCGAGTCCATGGAGAAGGTGCGAAGTGCTCCTCTGTCGGACTCTTTCGGTGGCTCATCCTGTTGTGTTTTAGATGTCAAACGCACTGTTCCTCCTCGACGCGCTTTCGAAATCTGTCGCTTCATTGCGTTCACAGGTAGTTGAGGAGCTCCGATCGGCCCTGCAGTCACTCTATGGATCGCGGTTCTCAACTGCGTTCCAGTATCCGTCGTTCGTCATCCCGTCGGACGATGTCGTTCCTTCGACTCTGAACAAAGATGAACCCGAGCCACCTCCAGTTGTCGATGGATCTGACGAGCGACCAGATGAGACGGAAGAGAGAGGTCGCGCAGAGGCATTACAGTTCCTGGCACTACGGAATCGCCTGCGTCAGACCGCCAAGTCGATCTTACTGTCGAAAACCACGTACAGCTCATCCTCGAAGCTAGACTAGTGTACTCAATTTCAAAACCACTAGACAGCTCCTGAACGCCTAGTCACTCTCCGTCGCCTTGTTTCGACGGGCCAGTTCGTCCTTTTGTCGCTTCATCTCCTCGAGCTCGAGGTCTTCTTCCTCGATCGCTACCCACTCACTCTGTGTGCGCTTTTCGCTCTTCAGGCGGCTCATTGCGGCATCATACTGCGCCTTGTGGTCCGCATACTCTTGGATCTCATCTCCAGCGAGGGCTGCGATGACTGTCGCTGCGACTTCCGTGATGAGCTCACTCGCGACGTCGTCTCCAAGACCGAGTCTTCGCACTGAACGCGTTGACTTGGTGCGGTGCCTCGTCGCTTCAGACGCTGCGATTCCGTCCGTTGCGACAGTCCACACAGCCACCAAGAGCAGAGGCATCAGCCACACGGTGGGCAGCTTCATGTTCGTTGCAAATGCAATTGTCATCTGCAGTGAGAAAGGCGGCCCATGTAGCCATACTAACTAGGGACCACCTTCTCCTCATTAGGCTGGCTTAGGCTAGTCAAGTGTCGGTCATCACCAGACGACTCAGCGTCGTTCCGGGGAACTTGGAACTTCCCTGTGGCCGTGGTTGTGGCGTCCCCACTGTGGATGCGGTCCACAGTGAGGATGCGGTCCACAATGAGGACCTCTCCGCACTGGCCACTGGTCCAGAGTCACATGGAGGACGGCATGCAGGGGATTGTCCGCTTAGGCCAGCATTTCCTAACAGCAGTGTCTGCTGCGACAGCCTGGCGGTGGCTGACGGCGTGGCGCGAGCACTCACGCCGCCACAGAATCAGAGCGCAGGTCTCTTCTGTCGCCATCCATCATGGTCACGGCGATTGTCGCCGCCGCACAGCGTCTGTCCGCGTTGTGACCTGAGGAAGATGAGTAGGACACCAGATGATGACCTTGACAACCTTCCATAACGCATGTTTTGCGAAAAATACCATCACCAAGTTATACTATCACATACCTCTATACTTGTGAGATCTAATAACTGCCAGGGCTAGGTGAACGCTGGCATCCTCCAGGCGGGGCAAAGGAGCGGGAGTCACGACCTGGACAACACGTGCTGCTTCAAGCGCATGAGCGGGTCGCCAGTTCCGTTCCTCCGCATGCCTCTCCGCCCATGCGCCGCCTGCTCCCCATGATGCTGCTGCTGTCGGTGGCGGCGGCCCAGGACCCGCCTCTCTCTCTGTCTGTGTCCTCGGCTCCGCTCTGCGGCGACCTCGCCAACACCCTCGTGCGCGGCAACGCGTCCGACCGTGCGGTGGCGTACGACCCGAAATGCGTCGAGCGCGTCTTCACCGTGCGGTCCGAGACGCCGACGGAGCGCCTGCTCAACCTCTCGAACCTCAACCTCGAGCGCGTGGTCGACTACCCGGTCGTCTTCACCATGCTGCTGAGTGACAACCAACTCACGACGTTCCAGACGCCGCCCGCAGGAGACACCGACATGAAGGAGCTGTGCGTTCGTGATGGTTCGAGGCAGGTTCATTGCGGCACTGACCGATGCCCTACTGTAGCGATCTCCACAACAACCTCATCGCTGACCTCACTACGGCTCAGTTTCCTACCCGACTCACCACGTTGTAAGGTCACGCCAGCCTTGACCGGATCATTCGCTGAGCTCACGATGCTGTGGGTAGAGATCTAGGGGGCAACCGCATCGCGTCCATGGGGCCAAACCTGTCGGTGACGACGCTGAGGTCGCTTACGCTGGATGGCAACCCAATCGAGACGATCGACTCCAGTGCCTTCGCATCACTACCCTCACTACAGTATTTGTACGTGGCTTGGGCAACCTCCTCGACCTTTGTGTGCATGAAGCTGACGGTTGTTGTCTAGGTCATTGTCTGGGACGTCGCTATCAAGCATGAAGCAACTGAAGCTGCCCCCTGGCCTCGGCACTTTGTAGGGTCGCTTCATGCTTGTCTGCTCTGTTCTTCCTCATCTGACAGTGTATCATCAATCATAACAGAGATCTGAGTGGAAACGCACTGACATCCGACACCGTCAACTTCTCGACCCCTTTGACTGCACTGAAGAGCCTGTCAGTAGTCCTCGTGTCGTCGTTAAAACCCCAAGGACCAATCTAATGCTCTTGTGCCTTCTGTAGAGATCTCAGTGAGAACCGCTTGACAAAGTTTCCAAACCTGGCAGCATTTGTGTCCCTTCAGACTCTGTAAGTGTACTACTCTCCCCTACGGCTGGTCGCTGCGTATATGTTGATCGCTCATTGCATACTGACTGTATAGGAATCTCGCTTCAAATGTCATCACTTCAATCGACAGTGTCCGCTTACCTCCGACTTTGAAATCTCTGTAAGCCACGCAGCTACTTTCTCCATCGCAAATTTCAATCTCACGATGGTTCCTTGGTCTGTCTACAACAGTGACATCAGCAGTAACGCTGTCAAGACATTTGAAATCGCAGAGTCAGACGTTGCGATTTTACAGCAACTGAGAACCTTTCGGGTCGCGACCACCGCTCTTGGAAAGCGCTGTTCCAATCCCGACGCAAAACCAGAGACAATTCAAGGAATCACTGTCTGTGTATTAAGTGATGATCACTATACACGCGGTCGGAGCTCGACGACACAAACGCCTCCTTCGTCAGGCTCTCTACAAAAAGACACGACTCCTATGAATGACGGTTCGAATTCCAAAAGCGCAAAATCCGCATCGGACGAAGACACCTCGATGTCAACGAAGAGCATACTGCTGATTGCTGGAGGTTGCTTTGGGATGGGTCTCCTCGTTGCCGCCTTTGTGTTTGTTGTGAAACGTGAGCGACGGTCTATCCAGAAGAACGCACCCATGGCAACATTTGCGCCGGAGGTGTCAGGTGGCAGTGATCGCCATGACCTCGACCTTAACGCGAGTCGAGATGGCAGCATGGACGAGTACACGAACGCAAGCTGGGTATTCAACAGCCCCGCCAAGATGACCGGTATGCTCGGGCTTAATGCTGTTGGGGCGCATAATGTTGTCGCCATTCTCGAGGATGACCGGAACCGCCGAGGGCGAGGACGAAGCAAAGTCGAGGATCTTCTGGTGTACGAAATTCCACTTGACGAGATTCTGATCAAGGAGCCGATGGTTCAAAAGCACCATGGCGAGGAAGTGATGTATCGAGCTGAGTTCCAAGGCTACCAAGTCGTGATGCATGCGCTCCTGCAACGTGGAAAAAGACGTCATGAGCGGGAGTTCATAGAGCAAGTGCGGTTGGCATCAACACTCGAACACATGTCAATCGTGCAATTCATCGGGATCACCCTTGGGTCACACAGCCAGTCGCAACGCACGGCCCACAAATGGAAGATGGGAGCTGTTTTCGAGTATATGTCCAAAGGCTCGCTGGCGACGGTATTTCACCAAGAGCGCATTCGGCGAGAGGGCAAGCAATATCATGCCGCTGCAAAGCTTGCAGGACCTCCGGTGACCATGTTCACATGGTATCCAACTCCACACTCCAATCGAGAAACAAACGAGTCCCACGAATCGCCTCGATGCAAGCTCTCAATCGCGCTGGATGTGGCGATGGCTCTTGTGTACCTTCATGCGATGGGGCTCGTCCATGGAGACATTTGTGCCGAGAAGGTCTTGGTAAACGACCTTAGTGAAGCTAAACTGAGCGGTATGGATGTCGACTTGGGCGTGAACGTCCCAGGCATGGCCTCGGCACAGTCTCGTATGGACATGCGAGCGTCGGCAGTTCGGGCAAAGATGCGCGTGAAGCAGCTCTTCTCGACGTCAATTTCGCACTCCCCTGCGCTCGACTCTTCCTTACTACAGAGCAAGACCCCAATCGCTCTCACATCCGCCACTTCCTCCATGCTCGGCTCTCTGCACACTCGTACGAAGAACCGTGGAATGCATGGCGACATCTACGCGTTCGGTTTACTCTTGTGGGAGTTGGACACGATGATGACTGTTGACACGATGCGAAACTTGACGGCGGCAACGACCGAGAGTGGTGAAGAACACCAAATGCTGCGGTTCTCTCAAGAGTGTCCGAGCGAGATCCAGTTCCTCGCACGCCGCTGCTGGCACCCCGAGATGCGAAGTCGTCCGACGGCCCTCGACCTCCAGGAGGAACTCGTGCGTCTTCTGGAAAGCCAGCTCGCGATGCACAGTGGCCATTCGTCCGTGGCCCACCATCGCTGGTCTCGCCGCACGAGGTCAAGTGCTGCCGCCAGCTCCAGTTACGCCAGTAGCCGCAGCAGTGAGGTGTCCGACTTTGGAAGAACGTCCATTATCATCGACGAGGCAGAAGTGTGAGAAAGGCGTACGAAGAGAAAAAAAACAATATTTATTGAGATAACCAATATCTTATTGTCATTTAGACCGTGTACCAATATCTTTATTGGCGCAACGCCAATTTTTTATTGGCTGTCACACCCGATCATCGTGGTGCTCTTCCTCCCGTGCGACGAGCGCCAGCGCGACGGCCAGAAGAAAGGCACTGGATCTTGGGCGCCAGCGCTGCTCGATGGACTCACATGCGTGCTGTTCCAGGCCTCTCTGCGTAATGTATGGGCCGAGATGACAGCTGGCTCCGCATCCACGTGGGCTCCATGGTGGCAGGTGGCAGACCGGACGCGTTCTGCCCACACTGTCTTCTCTTTTCGTCCAATCCGCTTCCTGCCTTCCCATTTTCGTCCAATCCCCTTCCTCCTCAACGTCTATGATTATCTATTCAGACTCCAAACTGGGCCTCTGCCCCTTGGTGTCGTGGCGTTGTCGTCCCTAATGGAGCCCGTCGCGCGCATGGCCACTCCCCCTAAAGCGCCCAACATGTACGCCGGCGTGGGCCGCAACACGCACGTGGGCGGCCGCGTCACCATGGCCATGCCCAAGACCACGCGCTCGACCTCCTCGGGCTCGACCGTGCTCGTCAACCTCGACATCTACATCGTGCGCGCGACTATCGGACGCGACATCAGTCCCGACGACGACGACCTCATCGTGCTCTTCCGCCGCAACAGCAAGGAAGTGACGTCCGAGCCCACGCGCTGGCACGCCGACCACATCGCCGAGTGGAACCAGCACGTGGGCATCCAGACGTCGCTCCTGCGCAACAAGAACCACGCCGTGGACGGCTGCGAATACCTCGGGAAGGAGTACGAGATCGTGCTCGTGGCGCTGCCCAGCCACTCGGCCGTCGCGCTCTTCACCATGGACTTCTCTGATATCGTGCAGACGCAGCGCGCGAACCGCCCCAAGCCCTTCCGCATCTCGCCCACGAAATGCCGCGACTTGGCCGCCACGCTCGAGTTCGAAGTCGTGTGGGAGTTCGCGTCGCCGCCGCCGCTCACGCCCACGTCGTCGTCCATGACGTCGGCGTCGTCGCTGTCCATGGCGGGGCGCCGCACGAACGTGAGCATCAGCTCGCAGAGCAGCGAGCTCATGCCGGATGCCAACTGCAGCGACTGTCGGTCGCTACGCCGACGCATTGAACGCAAGGAGATGCAGATCCTACAGCTCGAGAACTTCCTCAAGGAATCCCAGAAGCGCATCGACTCGCTCGTGTTCGAGAACGAAGAACTGCTCGTGCGGGAGCAGGCCGAGACCAAGAATGCGGGCCAGTACCGGGCCTTGAACATGCGCTTGCTGCAGGAGCTGGAGATGGCGTTCCAGTTTTGTGCACAGCAGATGCTGCAGGCCCAGGAACAAGCTCGAGCCACGGGCAGCGACGCGCCGCCGCCGCTGTTCATGTTCCTGCCGCAGTTTGAGTTCATGGAGCGCGTCAAGAAGTTCCACTCGGAGCTGGACCTCATCTTTGGAGGCTCCACAGCCGCCGACTTGCATGACAGCGCCGTGGGCAAGCCGCCGATGCCCAACCCCATGGACGCGTGGAAGGCGTTCGACTTTCGCGAAGAGATGGAAGCCGCACTCGAACGCAACCACCGACTGCAGCGCCAACTCGAGTTCATGAGTCGCTCCCTCGTGTACGAAGTGCAGCCGGAAGAAGCCAACTACTCGATGGCGCAGCCCCCGTCCGAGCTCAAACGCAAGATCACGAGCGCGTCCTCGGCCTCCGACTTCTCCATCACGGACCTCGCAGCGCCAGCGGACGACCCACTCGGCTCCAGTCGAGTGGCGCCTGTGCGATCCATCACCGAGCAACTCAATGCCCTCGAGCGTGAGAACTTCCTCCTCAAGGCCAAACTGGAGAGCGCCATGAACGACCTCAAGGGCACGCAGCTCGGTGGGGGCGGCAGCTCGCCATCGGAATGCGCCGAGACGTCCACGAGCAGCAGCGAAAGTCGACAGAGCATGATCACAGCGTCTCTCGCGCTGCTACCTGTCGTCCCTGATGACACGCCCATGCGTCTCGAAGTCGATCAGCTGCGAGAGGAGAAAACGGCTCTGGAAGAAGAAGTAGAAGCGCTCAAGGCGGAGATGGACGCCCTACGGAAGGAGCAGCTCCAGCGTGCTGCTCCTCCTTCGTCTCCTCCACTTGGGGCCCAGCTGCCGTCGACGGCACAAACGGGTGAGACTGTCACAGGAGGCATGAACAACTCCCGGGTGTCGACGGTCTCTGGTGGGTCTGGGGGGCCTGGTGGATCCGACTTTCTCAACAAAATCTACGTTGATATTGGGAAGGCCAAGGTCGCGCTGGAAGAGAAGGTGAAGCGCCTCACACAAGAGCTGGCGTCAGCACACGATGTCAACACGAGACTACAGGAGCAGTTGATGGAAATGGAAGCACTGGGGCTTACACGGAAGCCGTCAGAATCTGATGAAGAAGAACCGAAGATCGTCGAAATCATGAGTGACGACGAAGACGAGAAGCGCACGAAGGATCGCGAGCAGCTAGAGGCTCAGATCCAACAGCTGGAGCAGTTGATCGAAGAGAAATCGAGCCAAATCAAAGTCCAGGAGCAAGAGCTCGAGTTCATGCAACAGCACTTGACAGAGAGGGCCACCCAAGTGACAGAACTCGAAGCTGCCAAGGCCGACTTCCAGAAAACACTGGATGCAGCACGAGCCGAAGTGGTGAAAGCGGAGAAGAAGATCACGGCGCTCGAGATCCAAATTGAAGCGCTGGAGCACGACCAGTTGCAGCATCGCGAAGCCCAGGAGCAGCAGCAGCGACCTGTCGCGACAAAACAGTCGTCCAATCGAGATGAGGAAGTGTCCGAGCTATCAAAGCAACTGAAATTGGCTCGTCAGGAGGTGATGCAACTGCGATACCGCAGCAACAACCTCGAAAGCGTCCATGAGAAACTCGAAGAGGCATTGAAAGAAAAGAAAACGCTCCAGGTGAAGCTCACGGCCCTCGAAGGCCAATTGTACGAGCAGCGCAGTCGTACGATCAGTGGAACCAACTTCTCGAGCGATGGTGCCAAGGATGTTGCGATGATCGAAGAACTCCAGCGAGCTCTTGACCAGAAGTCCGCCCAGCTCATGATCGTGCAGCGTGAGGCTGAAACTCTGCGGCGTGAGCTCACATCTCCGCAGCCATCGTCCGCCAGTTCGAGTGGCGGAAACGTTGAGTTGGCCGAGCTCGAAGCCAAGGTGGCGCAGTTCTCGATCGAGATCGCTCGACTTTGTGAGCGTAACGATGACCAAACCGCGAAAATCGATGCCCTCAGCGAGCGAATTGAAAGTGTAACAAGGGAAAAACAGGAACTCGAAGGCTTCATGAAGGAAATTCTGCAGGAAATGGACGATCTCCCTATCCCATCTTCATCCGCGGAGCTCAACGTCGACTCTGGAAGCTCGGCAGTGTCGTCTGAGCCATCAGCCTCTGCGATGCGAAGTGACGAGGCCTCGTCACGTGAAGAGCCAGCCACATCACCAAGTGAGGAATCAGCTCCTTCATCTCGAGAAAACTGGTCGTGTGAGAGGGTGGAGACAACGGAGAACGCCGACGAGACGCCCACCATTCCCATCACGGTACGATCCACAACAGGAAACAGTGTTGTCGAGCGTTATGCCAACGCGCTGAAGACGACGTTTGAACGTCGCGGCAGTGGCGCACGAGCTCCGGCGCCGTCGCCCGTCAACGCCTCCAGTGGTCCATCAAGTGGTGGAGACATCAAACCAATAACAAAGAGCAAAGTCGCGCATCTGATTAAGAACTTCAGCAACGACGACTCGAACGCAGACGACGCAGGACCGACTCGTCGACGAAGCACGCTCGGCACGTCGGTCAAAATCCCCTCGAAGGTCGATTTCCGCCAACGCCAAGTGTCGGAGCCGTCTGTATGAGCACTGTTTGTCCTCTTAATTTATACCTGTCCGCTAATTAGCGTCTTTGGAAGTCGGTCGTTGAGGAGCTAAGGAGAAACGCGGCCATGTTGTGCTTTATCGTTTGGCTTTGGATGGATGACTCCTGTTATGGTTTGTTCCAGACCCACTTGTTCCCAGAATACTTGATGCCATCTTCGACTGGACAACCCCCGTGGAGACTTAGCTTGTCGCCTTCACCAGTCGCTAACATGCTGTAGAAGACGATGACCTTGCGCTTCTTCGGCGCCACTTTGAGTCCTTTCGTGCAGTCCCGCATGGAGTCGGGAGGTGGTAGGCCACCAGCACGAGGGAAGATCGTATGGCCGCCCTTTGCAACGTCCGACATGTACCAGAACACTGTGATCATCCGGTTCTTGTACCCATGCTCGATGCTTTCGAGGAGCTTTGGGGAGTTGCGGTGGCGGTTCGCGGAGAAGTAGTCCAAGTGGTGATCGTACTTCTGCGTCTCCTCGTATCGGAGAACCTGCACAGGCTCTTGGTGCGATACCGGTACTTTGACGAGATCCGCAGTCCGTTGGTCGATGTCTCGCACTACTTGGTGGGCAGACGACGGTAGGAAGTATGTCGTACTCGTGCGCCAGTCCGTGGCTGGGCGGTTCTCGTGGCCGTCGTTGTGGGTCACCCCCGAGGGCTTGAGGTGAGGGAGCGAGAGATCGAGGATGACGTCGATCTCCTCATCTTTTAAAAACTCTTCCACGCTGAAGACCAGCG
>KE464234.1:17677-28350 GCA_000387445.2 Pythium aphanidermatum DAOM BR444 | reverse complement strand
TATCAGACTCATCCCAGCTCTCTGATTCTGAGCTCTATGTTGTCCACCGCATTTTCCACCTGGGCTTCCACCATGAGCCGTGACCGAGAGAGTATGTCGCGCGATGAGGTGTTGCAGATGCCCCACTGACGATGCTTCGTGTATGTATAGGGACGTCCAGTCACTCGCGCGATCACCGCTCGAAGAAAGACAAGAAGAAGAAGTCGCGACATGCAGAAAGTGACAGTGAGGATGAGCAGCGACTGCCGCGCGGCGTCGCCAAGATCAGCACGGACGATTACTTCTTGCGCGCGACTGAGTTCCGCGTGTGGCTGAAGCAGCGCCAGTGAGAGTTATGGGGATCCCGCGATGGTGATGTCACTGACGCAGAGCTGTAGGGGGAAGTATCTAGACGAGCTGTCGACGGACGAGGCCACACGGCTGTTCGAATCCAAGTTCGTCAAACGATGGAACCGCGGGCGGCTCGATCGAATGTACTATGAAGGCATTCCCGAAAATGTGCTCGAAGGAACGAAGCGCACGCGCTACGCGTGGGGCTTTCTGAACAAACTCAATGACAAAGAGAAAATGGACCTCGCAACGACAAAAGACTCGGTGGGAGTTGCGACACACAAGAAAGATCTGCTTGCTCATGATAAGCCAGGAAGAGATCAGGGGCGAGACAAAGTCACAGGATTCAAAGACGAGCGAAGCGATGATCGCAAAAGATCCCGCAGAGATAGTGACAGTGCAGAGGAGCGACGCAGTCAGCGTCGAACCGATGAGAAGCGTCTCAGGAAGCACCGCGAGGCAGTCATGGAAGAACTCGTTCCACGGGAAACTGGCCGCGAAGCTCTACTGGAGAAGCGCCGCGGAGTGAATGAGAAGCTACACGGCGCTGCGCGGGATCGTGACGCTAACAGGGATGGCTTGGATCTAGATGAAGACTTCCTCATCGGCAATGACCGCGACGACTTGCACCGACGCCTTGCTAAACGTGCTGATGTCCGCAACCGTCGTGATGAGGAGCGTCGGGAACGGGTTGCTACGGCTGAGGCCAAGGAAGCTGCTCGTATGGACAAGTTCCTCCAGGACATGGGGATTTCGACAACCAACCATCGACCAATTACGATTCAGCCACGGTCAGACTTCCAGCGCTGAAAGTCAAAGCCAGGCAGTCAGCACTGCACAGTAATATTCCGTTACACGACTCACAATTGAATGGTTTGGATCATCGTCTCTGGACTTTTCGAAAGACTAGAGACCAACTCGTTCATCTGAGCCTGGGTTCCTTTGAGCGCTACTAGAGCCTCCAGAAATTTGTCAAATGGAAGTCCGAGAAGAGGGTCTCGGTGGGCGACACATAGGACCCCACGCTCCGTTGACGGAGGAGGAGAATCTATGGGCTTGGGATTGCCATGGGCTTCGGATTCATCCGTCGTATCGTCATCACTAACACACGGGTTAACTGGACTTCCATCAGCCTTGCCCTCCTCTTTTTGCGTTGCCTTGGGAGGGTCTGCCCAATGAAGACGGAACTGCGCTGGGCTCATGCGTTCATCACAGCAACTGCACAGAACCTTGCCCTTCTGTGGATTCACAACGATGTCGAATGTTCCACACTTGTATGCGTCCGCACTCACCCCACAATCCAACAAAGTCAGACGGCACATGGCTCCGTTCGACATAGGCTTGATAAAGCGCTGTGGGCCAGAATAAACCGTGCATGAGTACTGCACATGGGCAGCATTTCCCTTACGCTTGACTTCTTTCGGCTTCTCCTGAAAAACAACGGTTTCGAGAACGCTGATGGCGATTTTCTCCTTCAAGTTCAGCTCCTCCGCAATATGGTCGCCTGCTCGTCGATTTCGTGGTTTCGTTGCTTTCGAATGCTGCACGGTGTCAAGCTTTTGGTGCAACAGTTCGACAACTACGTCCAGCGGAACACTCTCAGCCCCCTTCAATGGGACCACTACACACTTCTGGTAATCGCCGGAGCCTTCGTCTAAGGCGGCTAGAGCAGATGCATCAGTATGCTGGACGAACCAACGCAATGAATCCTCCATGCGATCACAGCAGGAGCATTTGATCTTGGATCTTCCACTAGGATGCAAGTAATACGTTGCTTCCTTGTAATATCCTTGTTGCATTGGAAAAGAACATGCGATCTGGATGTGCCACGTAACACCATCCTCTTTTGAAAGAGAGACCGGGTCTGCGAGCATATCAAGCGTCACTGGTGTAGAGATCGCTTTGTCAGGGTATTCTTCATTGACTTCTTCAGACTGCTGGCTTTCAGCGAGATTGGCATCTTGAGAGGATTTACTCACCCTCTGATTATCTCCATCCTCGTTCACTGTCTCTTCAACGTTGACAGCATCATTCACAATGAGTTCAGTGGCAACAATCATGCCGTTGTCGACAGTCATTGTAGTGTCCTTCTTTTCTTCGTCATCTTGATTTGCAATACCTGCTTTCCGTCTCGTACGGGCCCGGGAATTGACTGGCGGGGCAGTTTCTTTGGGTGCTTCTGGCTTGGATTTGGGTTTTGCCTCGCCTGGTCCATTTGAGGCACCCTTCCTACCTCCGGCATTTTTCTGTTGCTTTTTTAGAGCGAACTCGTCGTTGTGCTCGTCTATTATGCGCTTGAGCATTACTCGTCGATAATCAGCGATCTTGAGTGGATCGGTCTTACAGGTTGGGCACTGGCAGTCCCAATGCACTCCTCGGTTCTTGTAAAGCTCTCTGAACGCTGCATGGCAGCCTACACATCGCAATACAGACCCGTGGCCTTGTGGTCTATGAAGCGTTAGCGTCGCCATTTGTTCTTCAATTGGGATGCCGTCTTGTACTAATGATCGGAATTCGTTTACAAGGCACTTGTCGTGGTAAACTCGGCGACATGCTTGACAATGAAGTGTCGTGTAACCTGAATGGGCAAGCCGGCAGAATTCACACTGTCTCAATCTCGGCGTAATATCCACCGTATGCGTGATGCCGAGAGTTGTCAGGTCTGTCAGAGTAGACCCACCAGGTCTTCTGTCATCATTCATGAGTTCCTCAATTTGACGGTCGCTTATTGATTTGCGCTTCTTCAGCTTGCTCACAGGAACTGAGGCTGCGGTAGATACCTTACTCCCACGCTGCTGTCCAGTTTTCTGAGCATGACTTGCAACAACAAGTTCAATATCCCCACTCAGCTCTTCATCTTCATCTGCCATTGTCACATCCACGACTTGAGAAAGTGTTGCCTTTGGTTTCGCCGTCGACTTCGTTTTCGGTTTCTTCAGCGGAGATGGTTGAGATGAGCGTGGTGTCGGACGTCTTTTATCTCGTTTCTTGGTCTGTCCATTCGCGTCATTCACGAGAGCGGCTTCCTCACTCGCAACCACAAGTGCCGTTTCATTAGCCACTTCGGAATCAGGAGTCTTCGTGCGCGCAGAGGCACGCGTCCTGCGCTTTGGGAGCCCGTTGGTGCGCACGTCCTGAGTCATCGGCGCCTGAACCGGCGCTGACGGAGCCTCCACCTCGGTCTTGCCGCCTACTCCTGAACTTACGATGGTTTCGACTTGAACTGCGTCTGCGTCCTTCATCTCGGTATCTTCTACCGTTCTATCTTGATCCGTATTTGCACCATGAAGTTGTGTGGCTCCAGTCTCAGCGGAGGCCGATGCCACAGTCGCAATCGCCAGTGCCGTGTCGCTAACAATAGTGGGGCTAATACCTTCCGCCTGCTCTGCGCTCCCATTTACACAACGCTCTTGACCATTCGCGTCTCTCTCGCCTTCATCGCTGCTGGCGATCACTTCCTCCTCGTCGTCATTGAGTAGGCTGCGGATGTCATTCGCCCTCGAACTTGGTCCATTTCCCTCGACCACATCACCAGCTGCCTGTTCCGACGCATTCTCGTCTCTCCTTTCCACTGGTCTTGCGACTATACTCGGCGCTGTCTCGCCCATGACGCCAGTAGGCTCCATCGCCGCATCCTCAAGCGTGTCGCCGTCGCTCATTTTGTCAAGTCGCAGCCATCGCTTGATTTCCCTCCACGTTCGAATACGAACATTATCCGTTAAGTGATAGAAACCGGTTCCGATCATGATGCGGCGCAGAGTGACCTTCCAAGATCACTACTGAGTGAGCATGGGCTCGGACCAGTCGCGTTGGTGCTGCTGCGTGACGAGGGAGATCCATCCCTCAACTGTACGTGACAACTCTAAGCTCGGACAAAGGAACGATGTCGAGCACGCTGTATATGGATAGACAACACATGAGGTGTCTACGGACATGTGCGGGACATATCAACCCCCGCACGAGAGTCTCGCAATCGACATATCGGCCCTTCGGCGTCCACAGGTGTGACCCACGTATGCTGATGTTCTGAAGGGATGAATCACCTGAACTGCTCTTGAAGTTGCGGTTTGATTTCGCTTTCCGGTCATCACCCTACCAGCAGGACGGCTATCCACCACCATTCTTCAAACGATTGGATAAGTACATCAAAGACAATGGCTACCGGGCACGAGATGTATTCGTCGCTATTGATCATGACAATGACCGAGCGATCTCTGCTGATGAGATGATCTCCGGCTTCAATCGCATTGACTTTGAGGTTTGACGCAGCGAGGTTACCCTACTTACGGGAGTTTGACATGTTGCTTCACAGATTTCCAAGAAAGAGGAGCTATGCCTCAGGGAATGGATACGTCAAATTGTCGGCCACGACTTATCCTTCAAAGAATTTACTCTAGCACTAAAGCAGCGCGCTTCACTCACGTCTCCGCAGCGGGTTTCGATACTAAAGTTAGCCAAATCTTAGGGCCGAGGTTCGCACAGTATTTACCAGAAAATGTACTGCATGAAAACAACGAGTTAGTGTAGATGCTGAATGCTCACTCCTCTTCATTCTGCTCCGTCAAACACCATTCGGGTTCTCCGCGTTGTCGCACTTGACTAACCCCAAATGGCCATCGCTCAAGGTAGCGAGAGAGATGTAGAGCATAAATCGCGGAGTCTTCCTGTCGAAGTCGTACAAGATTTATAGGCTTTCTCGCACGATACCACCAACCGCTGTGCGGCTCAGATTTTACGCGGAGCAGTAGCTTTTGACCGAATTGCTTGTGAAGGTCATTGGCTATATCTCGGAACGCTCGTGCGGCATTTGCTTGACGGCGTTTGCGCTGGTTGTATTCCAGCGTCTTAGCAGTTAGGGGCTTCCAATACGACCGCTCCCAGACCGCTCGCCCATGGAGTCTCCAGAAGTCATCCCAGCGCTCAAAGAGAAAACCACATCGGTCAGTCCTGGGATTGGAGGGAAATGGTAACTCAACACAACGATACACAAAACGCCAAGGCTTGCGGTCCTCCAAGACGGATATGTCCAACGTGATCTTGTGAGCCAGATCGTGAATAGATAGTTTCGGGACGACTTGAGTACTGACTCGCTCATCTTCTGTGCTTGAGTCCGAGCCATTCGCCGACGCAACATAAGATATTTCCGAGGATTCATAGTCATCACTAGATGAGGATTGGGCTAGATCGAAGTAAATACGCTCGTGCTCAAAGAGCATGCCAACGGCAGGCTCTTGGTGGTCAGTCAAATCCACCGTGATAGGTGGTGTATCCACATCAATGATCTCTGCATCGACATCCACGCGATCGTCTTCATCGTCGGCCCACTCATCGCTGTCACTAAGTAAGTCAATCAAGTCACCTTCGGTAGTGTGTTTCGTCTTGTCATGGCGTGCACCTTCTTCATCCGAACCAGTGATATCGATGATGCCTACCCATCAATCAAAGTGAGAATCGCACTCAAGCAGATTGACGCTCTAAACCTTACGGCAATCTGCAGGCGGCTTCTTGATTTCCCTTTTGATTCGGAGGATTCTCGATCGTTCCCCCTTGAGTCGCTGCCGCCCACGCCGCGCTGTCCGTCCTCTGAGCATCGTGTCGTTGCCCTTCGTATGCACTTATGTCTCCAACCCATGGGGGGGGGTCTTAGAAGATGGGCGGAGACATCGGCGGTAGCGATTTCTCTCGGAAATGCGCGGACATGTCCTCAACAATCGTGGCTCATTGATAGTGAGGGCAACATCCAAGAGGAGTGATGGTCCTTCAAACTACAGCAGTTTTAATCATCCTTACTTGGTGTTTTTATCAGCCACCTGCTGACTTGAAGTAACCCACCCGCGTCAGACGGGGCTGTACCCTGTGTGACATGTGGATATTACGGCGCGGATCAGGGCGTTTTGGCCATGGTTTTGGCCCCCTGTTTCGGCCAGTCACATCCATCAACACTCTCTCGCGTCAGCGTACCCTCAGCCGTACCCCGTCCCCTGGCACTGTACGTACAATCACGCGTTCTTCCCTCGCGCGACTCACGCACCCACCCCAGCGCCAGACTTCTCCTGCAAGAGTCGCCCCCCTCTCCACGCATGGAGGACGACGACGGCGCCAGCAGCGGCTACGTCAACCTCCACACGTCGCGCGCCGACAACGCGGCCCCCGGCCTCCGCCTCGACCACATCCAGCAGCCACCCGCGAGTATGGGCACCACAGCGACTGCCACAACGGCCGCTAATCTGGGGGGAAAGCTAGGCACACCTGAAGTCGACGAAAATGACGACTACCGCACGGTGCCGCTACCACAGCCGCTACCACAGCAGCGCCCCTTTAACGTCCAGGAATTCTGCTCCAATGTCGTGATCACGTCCAAGTACACGACTTGGAACTTCCTGCCGCTCTTTATGATCGAGTCTTTCCGCAAGCTCGCGAACGCCTACTTCCTCCTTGTGTCGGTGCTGCAGTGCATCCCCGTCATCAGTAACACAAACGGCCTGCCCACGAACTTGCCCGTGCTCATGTTTATTCTTGCCGTTGACGGCGTCCTGGCGATCATCGAGGACCGTCGCCGCCACCTAGCAGACAACGAAGCCAACTCGGCGCAGTGCCAGATCATCACCTCGACCTTTACGGGCGACGTAACTGTCGCAAAGCTCAAGCGCACCGACGACCCCGAGATCTCTGTCATCCATTGGGCAGAGCTGACCGTCGGCACTATCGTGAAGCTACGCAACCGTGAGACGGCTCCAGCGGACCTTCTCATTCTGTCGGTCGATGAACCGAATCCTACTGAGCCGAACGGCATCTGCTACGTTGAAACCAAGTCCCTCGACGGAGAGACCAACCTGAAGCTCCGACACGCATGCGACAGCACTCTGCATGCTTTGACGCCTGCTAAAGTCACGGACCTTCGCGGTTTCCTTCGCTGTGAAAACCCAAACCGTGTCATTGGCCGTTTCGATGGCACGCTCTCCGTTGGCGGAAGCAAGGATGGTGCGGAAGGAGGTGGAGTGCAACAGCAGCCAGTATCAATCAAGAACATCCTGTTGCGAGGCTGCCAATTGCGAAACACTGAGTGGATGTACGGACTCGTCATCAACACGGGCCCAGACACGAAGATCATGCAGAGTGCAGCTAAGGCACGCCCGAAGTGGAGCTCTATCAATGAGACCGTGAACAAGATGATCATCTGGCTTTTCACGTTGTTGTGTACGCTTTGTGTTATTGCGACGACGATCCAGATTATTTGGCTCAACAACAACAAGACCGATAGCCTGTATTTGATGTACAATCCAGGATATGTGTCACAGTGGTTCGTCGGCTTTGGCTACTACTTCCTCTTGATGTACCAGATGATCCCAGTGTCGCTTTATGTGACCATTTCGATGGTCATGTTCATCCAGGCTATCTTTATGGTGTGGGATATCGATATGTACTACGACGAACTCGACGTACGCATGATTGTCCGTTCGATGGGATTAAACGAAGAACTCGGTCAGATCTCGTACGTGTTCAGCGACAAGACCGGGACTCTGACGTGCAACGTCATGGAGTTCCGCAAGTGCTCGATCAACGGAATCTCTTACGGTACCGGTACGACAGAGATCGGAAGGGCTGCCCTGCGGCGCAAGGGTGTGATTGTGCCCGAGGAATCACCATCCGGTTCATCAAAGAAGAACAAAATTCCATACGTCAACTTCGAAGACCAACGTCTTACCAGCAAGCTTGACAAAGGGGAGCAAGGCTGTTTGGAAGCCGAGTTTTTCTTGCACCTCAGTTTGTGTCACACGGTCATTCCTGAAACGGTAGAGGGCAGCTCGGAAGTGCGCTTGTCGGCATCTTCTCCAGACGAACAGGCACTTGTCAGCGGAGCGAAATTCTTTGGATTTAGTTTTGAGTCTCGTGGGCTTGGTATCGCTCGTGTGCGTGTGACGAACAAGGCACTCATGAAGAACAAACAGGCGGAGTCGGAGCTCATTGAGTATCAGATTTTGGACGTACTTGAGTTCACGAGTGATCGTAAGCGCATGTCAGTGATTGCTCGTTTCCCGAACGGCGAATACTGGATCCTCACAAAAGGGGCTGACAACATGATCTATCCTCTACTTTCGAAAACAAAGAACCACCCAGACCTCTTGCGTGAGACAACCAGTCATCTTGAGTCATTCGGTGATGATGGTTTGCGCACCCTCACGATTGCTCGTCGCCGAATCGAAGCAACTGAATATGAAAAGTGGAGCGAGCGATTCAAGGCCGCAAACTCATCCCTCGAGGAGATCG
Organism: Pythium aphanidermatum DAOM BR444; assembly: GCA_000387445.2. Taxonomy (NCBI): domain Eukaryota; phylum Oomycota; class Peronosporomycetes; order Pythiales; family Pythiaceae; genus Pythium; species Pythium aphanidermatum. The sequence goes on along the minus strand of KE464234.1, from coordinate 19,752 downwards.
AGAAACGAAAGCACGGCAAACCAAATCAGATTGACGCGCTCATGTCCGAAATCGAAACGGACTTGGTCTTACTCGGAGCAACAGCTATTGAGGACAAGCTTCAGCAGCATGTCCCCCGTGCTATTGCGAATCTTATGCGAGCTAGTATGAAGGTGTGGATGCTCACAGGTGACAAGCAAGAAACTGCCATCAACATTTCATACGCGTGTCAGCTTATGGACAATGACATGAAGCAGATTATTCTGAACATGGAACTGTTCCCAAGCAAGGAGAAGCTGTACAGTCAGTTGGTTGAAAGCAATCGCCCCGAAGGTGGCGAAGGGCATCAGCGCAAGGCTGTCGTGATTGATGGCGAGTGCTTAGAAGTGACGCTTCTCGACGATGGTTGCCGTGACGAATTCCTAAAGCTTGCTATGTCTTGTGAGGCTGTGGTTTGCTGTAGAGTATCTCCGAGCCAAAAGGCAGAAGTCGTGAGTCTCGTTCGATCGACAAACAAGAAAGCCCGCACCCTCGCAATTGGTGATGGTGCCAATGATGTGGCTATGATCCAGCGTGCGCATGTCGGTGTCGGCATCTGTGGTCAAGAGGGTATGCAAGCCGTCAACTCAAGTGACTATGCAATCGGTCAGTTCTACTTCTTGGAGAAGCTGTTGCTGCATCATGGCCGTCTGAACTACAAGCGCATGTCGATTCTTGCTGGCTACATGTTCTACAAGAACATCGTCATGGTTCTGGCTCAGTACTTTTACATGTTCTCAACCGGCGTGTCGGGCCAGAAGTTCTACAGTGAATTAGGCTTCCAATTGTATAACCTGGCCTACACGTCCTTGCCGATTATTGTGCTCGGCGTCTTTGACTACGACGTTCCATGGGAGGTGGCTCGCAAGTTTCCAGAGCTGTACCAAGTCGGTCCTCGCATGGAGCTCTTTAACACTCGCACTTTCTTGAAGTGGATTGCAAGCGCCATTTTCGAGTCTGGTATGATCGCCTTCTTCGTGATCTACGGCTTCAACGAGGATTTGTCGAACACTGGCAGTGCTCCGATGGTTCAATACGGTCTCGTCACATTCACCCTCGTTGTTCTTGTCTGCAACTTAAAGCTGACCATGCTCCAGATGTCATGGACAGTATACGGCGGGATCTTGTGGTTCTTGGGAGTGCTGTCGTACCTCCCAGTGTCCATTATTGTTTCAAGCTACTGGGTGGCAATGTTTTCGACTGACTTCGGCAGCTTTCAGAACACACTTCTTCAAGAGACATACTGGATGCTTATTCCAGTGTGCCTTGTTGCGACGCTGCTTCGACACTTCGCGTGGACTGCATTTCAGCGTCGCTTCTACCCTGAGCCGTGGCAGATCGTTCAGGAGCGTTTCGTTATCAGCAAGTCTGCCGGCCCTGGTGCCGCCTCGTCATGGGATCTGGAAGCTGGAGATTCCCCAGACGCTGACCGTTCCTATCTCGCTGTGGGTGAAGAAGTTGAGGCTACGGCTTGACGTGGGTATACTTGTTTTTCTTCTTCATTGTATTCTGACTGTTACTTTTGCTTGTAGCGTGTCTCGCGTATGCCATCAGAACGAAAGAAGCGAGTATCAAGCGGCTTTGCATTCAGTTACGATCCTCAGACTACGATGGCCGAGTCCTACATGGCATCTCGCAGTATTTCATCTGCCTCGTCCGCTATGAACGAAGCCGAGAGTCGCCAACGCGTGTCTCGAGAGAACTCGCGAGCATCTGACTATGGAGACCCATTCATGAACGAGCGATTATCGGATCGCCGGATTTCAGGAAGTGGAAGTGGAAGCGGCCAACGGTCCTCAACGGGGCTGTTCGTTTAGTCGATGCCGATATAGTACCGTGAATGAAATGCTTGCTACGTATTACACTGTAGTAGTACTGTCTTGCATAATGTTTGCGGTCTCCCTCCAGAATTTGCTTGATGGCATCTGGCTCTGCTGCATCCCCATCCTACAGGAGCAGATGACCATCATCATTGTATCATGGTGCTGCGTCAGCCGATTGGCGATGGGCACGCTGAATCAGAGAGGCCCTGAGCCCATTGCCCATGGGTGCAAATA
>KE464234.1:5811-17469 GCA_000387445.2 Pythium aphanidermatum DAOM BR444 | reverse complement strand
CGACTGGAAGTCGCGACGCCCGTGCCCCCGCCGTCCGCCACAGACGTCGAAGCCCCGCGAACGCCATGTCCAAGTTCTGTCCTGAGTGCGGCACGCCCGCGACGGGAGGCAAGTTCTGTGCCGAGTGCGGCTTCCGCTTCACAGAGCAGCCCACCCCAGCAGCCACGCCAGCAGCCACGCCAGCCCCCGCGACCGTGCCGGCGTATGCGGCACAGGCCGCACAAGTGGCGCAGGCGGCAGCCGCCAACAAGAGCTTCATCAGCAACGCGAGCTTCATGAGCAACGGCAGCTTCGTCAATGGTGGAGCCAGCGGAAACGCGAATGGGAACGCCAATGGGACGCCGTGGCAACGCAACAGCTACTCAGCGCCGAACGCGGGCACTTACAACGCAGCCAACCGCCCATCGTATGAGCAGATCCCGCCACCGCCACCACCACCTCCGCCGGCACCAGCCCAGCCGCAATGGCAGCAGCGGCAGTCGCCTGTGCCAGTCGCAACGCCGATCAACGCGGCATCTCCGGCTGCGGCTGCTGCCGGCATGTCCCGTGGGGCGTCAGGCTCGTTTAACAACGGAGGCAGTAGCCCTAGCGTTTACAAACCACCGTATGCGGTCGCTGCCCAGCCAGCGCCTGAGCCCGTGCCTCCTGCTGCGACGGGCCCTGAAGCCCAGCAAGTGTACGAGAAGTGCGTTCAGACGATGCGCGCGTCTCGCGGGGGCAACAATGAAGAAGCCGTCAAGGCGTTCAAGCAGAACTGCCGACTCTACGGTCTCCGTCAGATGGACGTGCAAACGTTCTACGACAGCCTCGTGCGCGAACTCGGCACGGACGCCACACTCGCATTTGTGCCGGAGCTCGCACGACTTGTGCCAGACGATGACCGTCGTAAGGAGCTCGTTGAGTTCAACGCCAGCAAGCGCCCGGTGGCCGTCGCGTCCCCCCACGCGTGGAACGCGCAAACGTCGTTCTCTCACAGGTATGTGTCAGTTGCAGTCGATGTCTTCTGGTGAGGTGCTCACCCATAGGCGCTGCAGGGACTCGTCGTCTTCGGGTGACTCGTTCCGCGATCGCACAAGCAGCTACAACGGCCAACCACCTGCCGGTGGGTCGTCCAAGGGAATTCTCAAGGGCAGATATGCCGACCACCCAAACTGTGATGTCTGCAACGTCATGTTTGACGTCACCAAGCGCCGACACCAGTGGTACGTCCTCGTTCGCGTTCGTTTATTGTCGTGAGCTGTCTGCTTACAGTGCTCCTGCGTATTGTAGCCGCCATTGTGGTCTCTACGTGTGCAGTTCATGCTCTCCACTGCGTTTGCTCATCCCGCCAGGAATGGAAATTACGGGCGCCAAGGGCTATGAGCCGTCAGCGCCTCAGCGCGTCTGCATTCAGTGTGCACCAAAGCTGCACCAGTACCAGGACCAAATGGTCAACCAGTATGCAAAGGCGAACGAAGACAACGCTTACGAGGCAAAAGGAAGGCTCATCCGCGTCCCCTACAGTAACTCGCTATTCAAGGAATGCCAGAACGCCGCCGATATCATCGGCAACTTCTTCCGCGATGATTGGGGCGCATCCGCTGATCGTTCGATTCCGGTAGCGTTCTTGCAAAAGGCACATGGTCTGGCGATCATGACGATTATCAAAGCTGGTTTTCTGGTTACTGGACAAATCGGCACCGGTCTCGTAGTCGCAAAGCTTCCTGATGGCACATGGTCGGCTCCGTCGGCGATTGGTGTCGGTGGCTTGGGCGGCGGGTTCGAGATCGGCGGCGAGATCGTTGAGCTGATGATTATTCTCGGATCAGAAGGAGCAGTGAAGGTGTTCCACAAGCCTCAAGCGAACATCGGTGCAGGCTTGGACCTCGCAGTGGGACCATACGGACGTTCGGCGGCGGCTGCTGCAGCCGTCAGTGCGAGTGGTCTCAACGCCAACTACAGCTACTCGCAGAGCAAGGGCCTATACGCAGGCATCTCGCTGCACGGCAAGGTGATTGTTCCGCGCAGCGACTTGAACCGCAAGTTCTATGGTCGTGACTTGCAGCCGAGTGAGATTCTCAGTGGACATGTCGCTCCTCCGAATGCTGCACGACCACTCTACGAGGCTATTAACAACGCCATGCAGGGCGTCGAGATGCATCGGGAAACAGTGTCCCGTCGTGCGTCGCTCATGGGCCCGTGCCGACTGTGCAACTGCCCTATGTTTGTTGCTCACACGCACCAGATCTGGAACAAGAACTGTAAAACGTGCAAGCATGTGCATTGAGATGGCTCGACAATATAAAGTAACACGAAGCTGAATGTATTGTGGATGGAGTTTTTGTGTATGATTGATCTCCGAGACTAAACAACTAGAAGACAGCGACAAAATGGGAGCCACTCTAGGCGTTGAGTACGCGACGCGATGCCCGGCCACCAGGCGACTCGTAGAGGTTGTAGCCGCCGGCGTTGGACTTGGCACGAGAACGGCTCATGTTGCGACTACGAGCCGTGCCTGGCGTACGCAGAGTGCGACTCTCGGCACGCTGGCGACGGTGTCGGTCCTTGTCAACCTGGGCTTCTTGGCGAGTACAGATGACACCGTTGGTCTTCGTGCCGGCCGCGACCAGCAAAACAAGGGTGACAAGGCACGCGCCTGCGAGGCCGTACACGTACACGTACTCGTTATCAGCAAGCGAAGAGCTGTCAGAGTTGGAGTTGTGACTAATCATGAAAACGTGTCCAATAGGAACAACCGAGAACAGCATGAAGAGGAACGTGGTTGATACAGCACGGTTCTTGGTCGTGAACATGCCAATGCAGGCAGTCCAAAGGGCCGTGCTCGTACCAAGACCGAGGAAGAAGTACATCAACAACGCGATGATGTTGAAGTACAGGTCACCGTTTCCGGTCTTGTCTAGGAAGTTGTCGTTCTGATCGAAACCAATGACACCAGCACAGAGAGCCACAGGAATCAGCGTACCAAAGAGAACTGACTTGTGATCCAACTTGTCGATGAAGAAAAATGAGAGCAGCGATCCGATGAGCTGCAAGAGCACACCACGGAATAGTGTCAAGTCCGAGTCAGCGCTGGCCTTGGCGGTCATGAAAGAGTATAGCACTCCCGTCGACAGAGCAGATACCAACATCAAGAAAACACCGAGAATGAACTTGAATGGTGATCCACTAGCGGCACCTTCACCCTGCTCCTCCTCACGAATTGACTTGAGCTCCTCCGCCACATCAGGCTTACGACGAAGAATGACCAAGCACGCTTCACATGCTTCCCAGCCCTTACGTTCGAGAACCCAGTATGGACTCTCAGGGAAGACATTAACAACCGGCGTGATCATCGCAATGATTACCGATGCCGCAAATGCCTGCCAGACCCAACCGATCTGCTTGACGGATGAGAAGATTGAGTGCATGAGGGTTCCACCAATGAAACCGGTACCAAGAAGAAGAATTGTCTTGCCGCGCATCTCCTTCGTCGAGATTTCGTAAATGTAGATAGCAAGAGACGGTAATAGCAGCCCAACCGAGAATCCCAGGGCACCAATACCTGGGGTGAAAAGGGACTGGCGAAGATCACCGGTAGCACACACCGCCACCATACCGAGCATAGTCACGAGACCGCCGACAACGATTGTCAACCGACGACCGATAAAGTATCCAATGGCACCTGAGGCGATAGTACCAAAGGCGCTTGCACCGTAGAAAATAAACGTGACCTTACCATCACCAACAGCTCCAGATCCGAGGATATCTGGATACGTGACGGCGTAACTGAGGAAACTGGCGGACTGCTCAAGTGTTGACAGCAAACTGAAAAGCCAACCGCAGCCAACGCCGCCAAGAATACCCATGAATGTCGCGAGCGACAGTGCGTACTGGGAGGATGCCGACATGACCTTCGAGAAACCTTCGTTGTACATCATACGAGTCTGAATCACGTTCAAGAACGGGATGCATGACATAATGATGAGCGGAACGATGAGGCCAAGGCAGAACATGAAGTCAAAGAGGAACGCGAGTTGCTGGAAGATTGGGTTGCCAGCAATTGACGAGCCCTTGAAGCTCCACATACGCGCCATCTCGTTGAAGCCATAGAGCGCTGCAAAGTAGCCCAGGAAGAGAGACATAAAGAGCGAAAAGCTGGCCTTCTTGTCTTGAATGTCCCACCAGACGTACATACCGATGAAATAGCCCGCAATAAGGGCGATCAGCATGAATGTGTACAAAGAAGCGCGGATAACAGGCCTAACTGATCGCAGTCCCATACCAATACCGGCGGCGAAACCAAGCAACACTAGAGTTGCTCCGGCTGCTGCAAGGACGTACGTAACGTATTTGACTTCTTTCGTTTCGAGCGTGGCGATGTAGAACATAAGTAGGAAGTGGCGACTTTCACGGAGGATGACCGTGAAGCGAGACACCATGTTCGAGTTGTGGAGTTGCTCCAGATCACCCTTCCACCATCCAATCCAGCCTCCCGTGTTCGTCGGGTCGTCATCCTTGTATGACTCATCGGCGAACATCCACGTTGCCCATTGGACGATGTCGACCTTTGTCTTCTCGAAGTCAAGACCGTCTGTGTTGAAGATGAAGGGCGAAACAAGCCACAGAATGGAGATAAACCACACAGAGAACGTCTGAACACCGTAACCTTGAGCAGTCTCACAGTAATCGTGGCCAAAGTGGTCATCGCCGCTGGGAGCATCCTTTTGACAGATGTAGAAGTTACCAAAGAGACCGTAGATCACACATAGACCGACGAGTTCCCAAGCCTTCCGATAATGCGAGCTTGCGTAAGCTTTATACAACAGAACCAATGTCTCTCGCGTGATCTTGAAACCACGACCTGTAGCTTGGTACTTGGCACCGCCGTGAACAATGTTGTTGTCGAAGTAGTGCATCGTCGTACCCACTTGGAAAACGAAGAAGGCTGGACCAGCAGTGATGATCATTTCAATAAATCGACTCATACCACGAACCAAGCCGCCTTCACCGAAGTAGACACAAATGAGAGGAAGCATCAAGAATGTACCAGCCTGGATATAGAACTGAGTGTTCAAGGTCGCCTTGAGGTCAGAGAAAACACGTTCGTCGAATCCCAGATTCGCATTTCCTTTGATAATCGCGGTTGAGTTCATGCCAAGCACCATTTCTTGCTGCACACCGGCCAATGCCTGATAAACCTTACAGTACATGTAGACGAAAGTTGTGACGATCGTCATCCACGTCGCGAAGTAGAAACCTGTGTGAGAGTAGTACATCGAGTTCAGACGGAAGAAATCCATGAACTGGCCCATACGGTGGGCTTCTCGGGCGAGACAAGTTTCACCGGCACCGTTTGCAAGCTTGCCTTCGAACATCGAAATTTGAGACAAAGCAACATCACGACCCTTACCACACTGCATAAACTCGACGTGGGTCACAATGCCACCACGAAGCGTCGAGTTGAAACCAGCGAACACATCCTCCGACAAGTTGATGCCTTTACTGGCCTTGGACACACCACCACGAGAGAGAGCGATAATCTTGTCGAAGATATCCGGGTGACCGTAGTGCATTCGGACCCACAGTGGCTCAGCCAGAACACGCTGTGACAAGGTGACGAAGACAAGCTCCTGCCAAGACTTGAATTTCGACAGCGAAGAGGCGTTACCGGTGAAAATATGCTCACGCATACCAATAATCGAGACTGGTCGTTTTGAAGGGTGCAAGTCGGCAGTCACAAGCAGTTGCGGCATCTTCAGACATTCTTCGAAGTAGTGCTGCTGGTTCATATCAATCGTCTGGATGTACTCGCCACGAGTGAACTGGAGAGCATTGTTCTGGTTCTCAGGCTTACCTTCACCGAGAATCGGGTCACCAGGCAGCTCGTAACGGTAGACCTCGGCGATCTCCCCGTTCTCACTCTTGATAAGCACAGAATCAAATCGGTTGCCTTCGTCCTGTTTCACCGTGTCGACGTACGCCACACGGAGGTTCGGGTATGTGTGCAGCAAGTAGTCGATGTCGTCAGCTTGAGGTTTGTTCTCAGCACGATGCTTACCGTACACTTGACAAGCGCAAATGTACGAGAACTTGAGACGCACCATGTCTTCAAGCTGCGCTTGCTTCTGCTCGGCGGTCTTGTTCGGACTAGAGCCGATTTCAAGCCAGTGGAGAATCTTGATGGCATCTTCATAAAGCATCATACCTTGGACAGTACGGGCAAGTGTTTGACCTCGGTACGAAGCCCACAAGCGAATCTCCATCGGGTAGTTCGCTTGGGCCTCCTCAGCCGAAGACACATCGACACGTTCCAAGAAGTTCTCCCACTCTTCAGGATGGATAGTGATCAAGTACTTCAGAATTGTAATGTTCTTGCCATCTTCTTCGACCTTCTTAAAGATTGGGTGGTTCGCAAGTGGGTTGTTTAACTCGTCGAGCGAAATCAGCACCGACTCACTGTAGAAAGGAGTGACAACCGAGAAGGAGTGCATTTCCTTGATCGCACGGAGTTCTGGGATGTCCATCATAAGCGACTTCATGAAGAAGCCCAAACGACGCTGCGCCTCAGGCACACGGGGCATGGCATCAGTCTTGTCAAGAGACATCAGCAAGTACGCGCGGGTAGCGGCTCCCATGGCAGTGTCATTGTGGAAGAGGTTGACCAGTCCACGTGTAGCGTACACATATCCGTTCGCACTCGAGCAAAACTTCGAGTTTGCGAACTTGCTTGCAAGGTCAGGACGGTTGGCAAGAATACGAATGCCGTTGAGAAGACTTTCCATCTTGGTCACGAAGTTTCTCACCACACCCATGGTGTGGACTCGCGAAGACGACATATGTGAAGACTGGGTGTCTGGGTCCGGCAGATCCATCACGGCTTCGAGAAACTCCATGGTAACCGCACGCAACTGGGTAAGGCTCTTCGCATCGAAGGTCTTCATGAAGTTGGCGGTGGCAGCGATGCTCTCCATCTGGCGCAGCGCATCCAGGACATCGGCATCGTCGCTTCCAAGGAGCGCTTCCATTACGTACATGCACGCAGTGAAAAAGCTGCGGATGGCAGACAGACAGTCCTTCTGCACCATGTACACTTGCAGCTGCGAATCACCCTTACCACTCTTTGCGAGGCCCACGGTGTAATCAAGCGCCTCAGCAAGCTTGCCGGCAGACAGGAACACTGGTTCGAAAACATCACCTGAACTCTGAATGTCGTATTGGAGAATAGCAGCTTCCTTGTCATCCACGAGGTCGCCTTCGCGGAAAGAGTTGACGATCTCGTTCCAGACAACCACAAATCGAAGCATCATCTGTGACTGGTAAGAGGATCCATTGTTGTCGCCTGCTGCTGCATCATTCGATCGGGCGAGCGTTGTCACAATTTTCTTGTCGAACAGTTGAGGAGCAACACGGAAAGCCTTCGTGATTGCGCGAATGCCGTGCAGTTCGCCTGTCTTCATCGAAATACCCTGTAAGAGACCAAGAGTGGCCTGGAACGCTGTGAAGTAAATCTGCGTGTCGTAGTTGAAAACGAAGACCACAGGGAGCCACAACGCGAGAATCATACCGAGGTTGTGGAACGAAATGATGTTCGATCCGTACGGCAGATCCGTCATTGAGTAAATAGCCAAAGATGGCATCATTAACGGACGCACGAGAATGAAGTACGAAATAAATGCCTTGAGAGACCAGAGGATGAGCCAGAAGATGATGTACTTGATCTGGGAGCTGATCGGTGGCGCCATGTTGCGACCAACGTAGCACGACTCGCCTTCTCGAATGAACTTGGCGGCGAAAGTCTTGTTAATGGCTTGAGGAGCAAACGCCTGCGTGAGGAGAACAAGCGCACCCGGTGCAGCGAATCCGAACGCAGCGACAGTTGCATTTTCAAGAAGAGGAGTGTCTTTGTTCTGCTGAAGTGGTTCGTAAATCATTAGACCGAATATACCAGCAAAAACGCCGTTCCACAGGAGACGAACAGCGAGAGCACCTCCGTACGTGAACGAGCGGGACGAAGTGGCAGCGTCTTCCTTTGCCACCAGCAAGTGCCAACCGTGACCTGCCTCGAGGATGCACTTGAAAGCCGCCATGGCGGCGTGAGAGAAAACAATCGAGATGAGGGCGAGCTTCACATCTCGCTTGGTGTATGGCGCGACGACTTCTCCCATCGAGTCGAACTGCTCGAACCAGAACTTGCCACCACTCGGCGAGACAGCCGAGATGAAGGCAATGACCGTGAGAATGATGAGGAACATCATGTTGAACTGAAAGATTCGGTAGTAGTTGAGCACCAATGTGAAGATACTACGGTGCTCGTAGAAAGTCTTGGTGTGGTTCTTGGACAGTTCATTACCGATCTGGGTCACGTCGATGTTGAGGCAGTGCTTCTTCCAAAAGTACTCGTTAATGTCGTCATAGTTGCGCACTTTGACGTGCTCGAGGTGCTTGCCGAGTGCGTTCTTTCGTGTCATGTTACTCGCTTCTTTCCACACTGGACGCACGACCTGGCGCAGGAACCAGCCCTCGTTCTGCTTCTCCTGGCCCAAAAAGTCCTTGTTGAGCATCGTCAGCATCTGGTGGTGCAGGTAACACAAACACTCGGGCATGTGGCGCAGGTTGCCGGCCTCGCCCCAAATGAGCAGGAACAGCATGATCTCCATGTGCAATGGGTTCTTCAGGTCGCCCTGGGGCTCGCCCACGTACGCCACGGGCTTGATCTCCAGGAACTTGCACCATTCGGTGTAGTTGGACAGCAACTTCTTGTGCAAATCCGCGACGTGCATGCCCTGTGGATCCGACGGCTTGGCTCGGGCCTTCCCGTTCGCGAGCAGCAGCAGCACGTGCTCTCGCTGGTTGTCCACAGAGCCCGACTGGAATCCAAACTTGGAGTAGAGCACTTCACAACAGAAGTCGATCGACACTTCGTCGTCAAAGTCCCCCTGCATGCCGCCCCCTGCCTTGATCGCGCCTCCCATGCCGTCTCCCCCCGCGTACCCTGGCACAACGTCCATCATGGAGAGCCGTCCGGAGAGCGTGCCTCGGTCCTGGTAGCCCTTGCCATTCCCGTGCTGCTGCGAGTTGTTGCGCTTGCGGTCGGCATCCAGTTGGAAGTAGTTGGAGCCTGCGCGGCGCCGCTCCTTGCCGTTCGACGCCATGTCCCCGCCTTCTCGCGCGTCGTCCGGCCTGCTTTACGGACTGCCGCTCCCTCGGGAACTTCCCGTTTCCCCCACACAGGACACACAACCCGCATGCGCTTGTCCGCCTCTGGCGCGACGTCACAACACCCCACCAGCTGGACAGGGACTACCCCTAACCATTCATCCGTGACCTGGTTCAGACGTGCCAGTTTGCACGCCCCACAATCCGACAACCGACCCAAGCGACCCACCCAAGTCAAAAACCTGCAGCCACTTTGAGACCCCTACCCCGCATACGCACCTCTTCGGTTCGCCGTTCTTGAAAGCCGGTTGGGTGAGTTGTGGTGGCTGCTGGCCTCCCACCACCATCTGCAACTCGGAGATGGTGGCACTAGCGATGACCCGTTCAAATTGTTCACATCTCTGGTCTTTCTCTACCACTCCACGTCAGTGTACCTTGATTTTGGATCCCTCTGGACCACTGTACCATGTATTTGTTTTCAAAGGTCGCAAATCCCTCCCATACCGCATCTGCTTTCTTTCAAACGGCAGCCCTTCAACTTGTTGAGCGGTGCACTTGGCGCGCAAAAGCCATGGCCATCCAGCGCCATGACGACGCCTCTCGCCACGACACCCGCGACGGCGCGCGACTGTGGGAGGCGCTGCGTTCGCTCTCAGATGCGCAGAGAGAGGACGTGGAGAGAGCGCTCGCGCGAACCCGAGGCGTCGACAAGGACGGGGAGACGCCTGACGTCGATTTTGGCGCGAAAGTTGTTGTGACGGTGCCAAGTGGGGGCAACAATGCAACCCCAGAGGAGTGGGCGCCGCACGAGTTCGCGCGTGTCATATTGAGGCACTTGCGCGAGCTTGTGCATGAACAAGCCAAGGCTGAAGCGCCAGGGCCAGAGGAAAGTAGCCCCGAAGAAGGATTCACGCTGAGTACGGAGAACTTTCCATCCCTTGGCGCCAAGACAAACTCGAAAGGCCCAGCTGCGAAGACCCTCGCGCCTGTTGGAAAGACCGCAAAGAGACGCATTACCACGACTCTGGTCTCCACGGATGCAACGTTTGCCGCGGTTGCCGTCAACCCTCCGATTGCTTTGGTCGCCCCCAAGTCGAGCATCAACACACCGGCGAGTGCATGGACCAAGCGAGATCTACTCGAGAGAAGAATGGGTGTGAGCAACCAGATTGGGGAGGAGAATCCCAGCCCAGTCAAGTCCACTATCTCGCGCCGTGTGTCGTTGCTGACGGGTGGAGATGATCCACCAAGCCCAGCCATAGCAACTGTCAAGCCGAAGCCTCGCAGGATCGAGATGGACCCATGGAATAGTCCACCAGTATCCATTCAGTCCAGCGAACGCAAACCGCCCCGACTCGTTCTTGGTGACAAAATGAAGCGATCGAAGAGAGTTGTCACTGAGACCGTTGACCCGAGAGTGGAGCAGCCAGATGAAACCACTGTCGAGTCGATGGCCGTGCCTCAGTCTGGCGCCAACCTCCATGCAGCTCGTTTGTATGGTCAGTTGATTCTTCACCGCTTTGCCCCAAGCATCTGTGCAGAGTTGAAGTTTCTGGTGGGTCTGTTGTACCGCGTCAACTGCACGGACCGAACGTGCGATTCGACGAAAAGAAACGAGTTCTGTTGTCGAGAAGCGTCATGTGCCTTCGCTTTGGCAGCACTTGTGGCCCTTGAGCCTCTGCTGATGCATCTAGGGAAGGACATGCTGGAGGTGTTACTCAAGACGCTCGACGAAGTCCACGGAAACCCAAAGCTGGCATCGACACTGAAATCCTCGCTCCACTTGAGGGAGCAACAACGTGTCGAAGAAAGTGCTAGAATTGGCTGTGAGCTTCCGATCGAAACGAATGGTGCGTAACACTATGAGCAGACCTTATCGTCATTGGAGACTAACTTATCTACTCTTGCGTTTTGTAGTAACCACCTTTCGAGATTACGCATTACCATTTTGTGAAGATGTCGACTCTCGGCTAAACTATCGGACACCATCGGAATCAGTTATTTACTCCAACCGCGAGAAAATTCGGGATGTATTTCTGAGTCAGTTGAGAAGCTACCAGAAGCAACAGAACAGCCTTCTTGGTGCCCAATCAGGCACAAATGGGCCCTCCAACTTGGCGTGTGATTCTCAAGACTTATTGCGCGAAGTGATGCCAGAGAACCATTGGTGGTTCGCTCGATTTTTTGCTCTTGAGCTCGTTCAAGTCGGATCAAACCCCCTCGGTGAAAGTGATAAAGATCTTGTGATGAAAATCATGGAAGATAAGCATGTTGTGAGGAATCCAAACCGGTTACGGAAACTTCATCGACGATTTTCAAGTCAGCCTACACAAGACTCAACTGTCAACACAAGACGCACCGCGAATACCGTCAATGGGAACAAAAACAAGTCGACTAACACCAACGGACCCGAACACCGCAACGCGTCAACCCAACCACGCCATGAGGTTCCACACAGAGTTCGACCACATAATTCACCGACTAATCAGTCACCCGAGCGTAGGAGTCGCCAACATGATACAA
>KE464232.1:8054-25971 GCA_000387445.2 Pythium aphanidermatum DAOM BR444 | reverse complement strand
CTGCTCCGATGCGATTTGAAGTAGTGCACGAGTGATATCTTCCACTTGGTCACTACGATACGCGGCCGGGCGAGGCTGGCCTGGATTTGGGCGAGTACAGTCGAATGCCAGTACCGGCGTTTTCATAAAGTCGGGGATCGCACTCGCACCGTGGAGAGCCCCAAGTATTCCTCCGACGATAGCGGCATTAGTGTCCGTATCCCCTGCCTTGAGCAGCGTGTCATGGATGCCTTGCTCGTACGACGTGTTCTCGCGGAGGAAGTGGATGGCGAGATTGAACGCCCAACGCACATGGCCGATCTGTTTCGAGCAGTCAAGAACCGAGATGTCCAGCGACTCGTTCAGGAACCAGTCACGCACGACAGTATCAACGTTGTCGTTGACAAATACTTCTGCCTTTTCCAGGGCGCCTTGACCGTCTCCAGGATGTGTGATCAGGTGGGCGACGATGAGGCAGTAGACGGCGTTGCAGTCCTGGCACACTGGGTGCGGGTGGGACAGTGTCGCTTCTTGTTTGGCCGCTGCAACCAGCTCATCCGAGGGCAGCTTCGACGCCCAGATTGCGAGTGGAAGGATGCGCATGAGCGAGCCATTGGCCTCGCTGTTCGTGTTGTATTGCGCCGACCGTTGCGTCATCTTGGCAGCCATGTCTGGCACCACCGTCTGGATTCCAAACGCCGTGCTACAAGTGTTGCCGATGTCATAGGGCGACGATCGCCACCATTCGCGATACTTGCGGGCGATCGCGTCGAGTGGGAGGCCGTCTCGTGGCGCATGACCCACGAGTCCTTGTGCCAGAGCCAATGCCAACTCCGAGTCGTCTGTGATCTGTCCTCGGCCCACTTTTAAGAGCCCACCACCAGGCATGTGCATGGCGTCTCGCGCCATAGCAGACGTGATGGTCACACGACAGAACTCGAGCGTGGCGCCCGCAGCGTCGCCACAGAGCACGCCCAAGAACGCACCATATGCATGGTCCCAACTCACCTTCATCTCCAAGAAGATCTATTAACGAGTAACCCATTTCAGCATGAGTTATATAACCCGACTCAGAATGGGTTACACATGATCCGTCTCTTATGTGACCCACATGGATTTCTTAGTTAATGTGGTTCACATTAATTACTCGTTCGCTTGAAGTTTTCGTCATCATTCGAGAAGCCCAATACGGCAGGGGGAAGAAGCAAAGCACCGACGGACGTTGCTGCATTCCCCGTGATTCTGCGGCCCCTACGAGTGCCCACGTGACGCATTCTACTCTACGAGATGCCACAGACAACGATGCAGGTGCCAGTCCTGCCCATTGACGGCAAAGTGCTCTTCCCGCGGACTTATCTGCGCCTGACGGTGACGTCTCCCGCAGCCCTGCAACTGCTCAAGGATCTGGTCTGGGACGTCCAGGCCAAGCCCAGCTCCGTACGACGCAGTGCCGTAGGCAGTGGCGCGACACTGACGCTCGCATTGTTCGCCAAGCGTGCGGTGGAAGCGGCGGAAGGCGACGAAAAGCCGTCTCGTGTGGTGAGCGAGGCCACCGGAGCCAATGTCAAAGACTTGTATGAAGTGGGCACGCTGGCCAAAGTGGTACAGCTCACGCGCGTGCAAGGCTCGAATGGCCTGACGATTCTCGTGCAGGGTGTTGCCCGCGTGCGGCTGCAGGACGTGGAGCAAATGGCGCCGTACATGGTCGCCAGTGTGATCAACGTGGAGCCCCTGGCTGGGGTCGTGGATGCCGCGAGCGTTGAGTCGCGTGCCGCGAGACTCAAGGAGCTCACGCACGAGTACATGGAGCTGACGAAGAGCGGCTCGGCAGCGCTCCGCAAGACGACTGGCGTGATCAACGCCATCGGCGCGTCCTCAGTGGGAGAACTGGCCGACGTCGTCGCCTCCTACGTCGATGTGGGCGTAGCGGCCAAGCAAAAAGTGTTGGAAGCACTCGACGTGACCACGCGCTGCGACCTCGTGATCGATCTACTTGAGCAAGAGACAGAGAAAGCAAAGCTACAGAAGAAGATCGCTAACGAGGTGCAGGGCAAATTGGAAGGCACGAGGAAGGAGTTTCTTCTACGCCAACAGCTCGAGGCGATCAAGAAGGAATTGGGTGAGACGGAGGATGACGGAGCCGAAGGCAATGATGCCAAGATGCTGGAAGATCGAATTAAAACGCTGAAGCTGGACGCCAAGGCTGAAAAAGTTGCTATGCGGGAGGTGCGACGACTCAAGAACATGTCCTCGAGCCAGCCCGAGTACAGTATCATTCATAACTACCTCGAGTTCTTTACGGAGCTACCATGGGATAAGCAGACAGAGGATTCTCTCGTTGTACGGGAAGTGCAGAAGCAGCTGGACGCCGATCACTACGGACTGGAGAAAGTGAAGAAGCGCATCACAGAGTACATTGCCGTACGAAGTTTGAAGAAAGACATGAAAGGCCCAATCCTATGTCTGCTTGGCCCTCCAGGAGTCGGAAAGACGTCGCTCGGCAAGTCGATCGCCACTGCGACGAACCGCAAGTTCGAGCGCATCGCGTTGGGCGGTGTCCATGACGAATCGGAGATCCGAGGCCATCGTAAAACGTACATAGGGGCCATGCCCGGGTGCATTTTGAATGCGCTTCGCCACGCTGAAAGCAAGAATCCAGTTGTGCTGCTCGATGAAGTGGACAAGATCGGCAAGGATTTCCGAGGTGATCCTTCCAGTGCACTGCTTGAAGTGCTCGACCCGCACCAGAACAACACATTCACGGACCACTACCTCAACGTGCCCTTTGATCTCAGCAACGTGATGTTCATTGCGACTGCAAACAGCTTGGACACCATCCCTGGACCACTGCTGGACCGCATGGAGGTGATTGAAGTCTCTGGTTACAGCGTTGAACAGAAGATGGAGATCGCGAAACGCTACTTGTTTCCACGTCAGATCGAAGAGAACGGTCTCCAGCCTGGCAGCGTGCAGATCACGGACGATGCGTTGCGTTTTCTCATCATGAGCTACACGCGTGAAGCCGGTGTGCGTAACCTGGAGCGTCAAGTAGGTGGTATTTGTCGATACATTGCCGTCACAGTGGCCAACAAAATGGCGGAGGAGCCGGAAAAGAAGGAAACGAAGAACTTGAAGCCCACGACCATCGACAGGGTCCTCATTCAGCAGATTCTCGGCCACGAAATGGTATTTAACGAGGTGGCGTTGCGCTCGACGGTGCCTGGTGTTGCAACGGGCATGTCGTGGAGCTCGGTCGGCGGCTCGATTTTGTTTGTCGAAGCCTCGTGCACCCGGGTGGCGACGGCTGCTGCTCAGCTCCTGGCGACTTCGATCTCTTCGGCGACTGCATTGCCACGACTACACCTTACTGGTAAGTTGGGCGACGTGATGAAAGAGTCAGCACAGCTTGCGCTCTCGTGGTTACGTTCCCACATCCACCATATCGAGGTACCGAACCGGAAGAACCTTCTGTCGCTCGATGGCGTGTCCGACATGCACGTGCATTTCCCCGAGGGCGCGATCTCGAAGGACGGTCCATCAGCCGGTGGAGCCATCGTCTGCGCCATGCTTTCCGTTGTATCTGGTGTTCCTGTACCGAGTGATATCGCTATGACAGGTGAGATCACTCTGCGTGGCGTCATTCTGCCTGTCGGGGGCATCCGTGAGAAGGTGCTTGCGGCCATTCGAGCAGGGATCAAGCGAGTGATCCTGCCCAAGGGCAACGAGCACGAAGCTGATGAGCTGCGCAGGGAGTTCGCAGTGGCAGGCGGCATCAACACGCACGAAATGGGAAAGAAAAACACATGGAGGCATTTGCCAAGGCGACTGATTCGGGCGTCGAGCTGCTGTTCGTGAGCGATCTCAAGGAGCTTGTCCGCTTGGTGTTTGGCATGACAGTCCACGATGGGTCGGAATTCGCAGGGCAGGCCACCGGTGAAGAGGAGCCGATGCATCTCAGCAGACTGTAAGGTGGACAATTTCTATGTTGTCTGCTTGGTGTATTGGTGATGCACGTACGCAACTTGGTCTTTTTACCATTCTCCACTGCATGTGTCTCTCTGTGTGTCTTTCTGTGGGCTTAGACACCCGTTGTGAGAGGGGTGAACGCATTCGTGACGTACGGGAAGTACTCTGCCTGGGCCGACGACCCGGATGACGACTCTTCGATGCCCGAGAACTGCGACGGCTGCAGGTGCGCGTACTTCTTCCCCAGGATCGAGCGAAGCTTCTTTTCCTTGCCTTTGTGTGGCTACGACACAACCCAAACAGTGTATCAGTGCACCACATCTCGACCTTCTCATCATCCCACGAGCCACTCACACGGTACATGAGCACGACAAAGTTGACCGGCAGACCGTAACGCAGCACCGACTCGACGAACACGCGGATCATCTTGACGTGCATCCACGCGATAAACGTCTCGCCAAAGTGGGCCTTGCACCACCGCACGAGACCCGACCAGAGGCGGTCGACCTCGACCTCGAGCTCGGCGATCGCTTCCTCGTTCGACGCGTGGGATGTTGGATCGAACGAGAAGTCACGCACGACGAAGCGCTTCTCACGCGCACGCGTCTTGAAGTCTTCGATGTAGTCGTGCATCACGCCCTGTTCGAATGTGCCGTCCTTCTCCAGGTGACCAGGCGAGTACTGTCCCTTGAGAACTGTCACCGTGTACACACACGAGTCACCTTCCTCCAAGAGCTTACGGGACGAGCCAGGCACAACGGGCGAGCCACGCACTGTGCTGCGAGCACCCTTGGGGCCGTACTCGGCGATCTGGTCGCCAATGGTGTGGTACTCGTTCTGCCACTGCTCTTCCAGGTTCCTGTTGACAGGAGTCGCTACACTCAGCACGTAAACAACGATAGAACCACTTGAGCAGGCGTGACGTACTTGGGGACGATGACCACGAGCGTCTGAAGGTACTCGGTGTTGACAAAATCGGAGGACGAGACCACGTCTGGGGTCAGCACGTCCGCCAGATTGGCCACCATCAGGTTGCCACTGTACAGATCTGTCAGTTCCGACTTCAGAGTTCCCTGTGTAGGAGACGGCAACGCACCCCTTCTTCTTTTGCAGTGCCTGGAGCTGCTGCTTCTTCTCGCTGTACCGCGTGCCCAACTGCTTGAGCTCGTCCTCGATCTTGCCCACCGACTGCACACACACACACACAGCGTCTCTAGTAACTCGCAGCTCAACCGCAACAGACTATCGGACGCGACTTACCGTCTGGATGATGCTCACGATCTCGGGCAGAGGGCGGCGGTGCGGGTGCTTGGCCTCATCCCATGCGAAGTAGTTCAGGTAGCGGTCCACAGGCACTGCACATCACCAGTCAGTCTCTCTGCTCCCCCACAACGCAGCATACACCCAACGCACCTCCGTCCACCGTCAGTGCCTGGTTGTCTTTGTTCAGATCGTGGAACTGGCGCTCGATCTTGCGCACGGCCGCCTCGACCGCCATGTCCACACGGTTCAGGTCGTCACTCAGCGCCTGGGCGGGTTCCCGTCCACGTCAGTCGCCACTGCGCCCACACACGCACAGACGCACGTACGTACCATGAGCGAGTCCAGCGTACCGACGAGCAAGTCGGAAGGGAGCTCCATGCGGTAGCATTCTGTGTCATCGCCACGCATGTTAGTCATGTTTTACCGGCCATATCTTGGCCCCCAGACATCGTACCGGCATAGTCATTGCGTGCAGACGCGGTCTCGGCCTTGAGCTCGAGGAAGGTCGTTTCGGACGAGCGGCTGCTCTCGTTGGGCGCCGCCACCAGCCACACGCTCATACTCAGTCGGTCGGTTCCTCGGCTTCTGCTTCGTCGGGAGCTTCAAGGGGTCTTCCAGGAGCTACGCTGTTGGGGGTGGACCCACCCAAAAACCCAATATCCAAAACAGAGCAAGCACTCGAATAGTGGACGGGTTGGAACTTCGTGGCGTGAATGGTGTGGTGTACATGACAATGTCACTGTTTGGAAGGGAGATAACGGAGTGACATTCGAATAACCCCAGAGTATCGAAGAGCTACAGTAAAAGCAGGTGACTTGGGTGAATTGGAGGTGCGGCTTCATGACGACGACGAGGAAGCTACCGGGCGCTGGCTGACGCGCGCTAGTGTACATGGGTGTGGGCGACGTGGTGGCGCGGTGGTGCGACGCGCAGACGTGGAGATGACACGTCACGCGAGAGAGAGATCGAGATCGAGGTCGAGGTCGTCGAGGCGCCGACACAGGTGTGGAGGGACGAAATGGAGGTTTAGATGACCATAGTGTGGCTCACGATAGACACAGTGGCTCACCTGAGCGACGTAGCCGTCCGGAGTCGCCTCGGGGTCGTTCTCGCAGCGCGAGACGGTCGAGATCACCTTCACGACGACGGGACGCGAGACACGAGCGCCGTCGTCGCAGTCGCAGTCGCAGTCGGAGCTTGAGTATGCGCTCAAGCAGCAGCGAGTCGGAAAGCGATCGTGAGGAGCGCAAGCGGCGGAAGGCTGCCAAGAAGAAGTCGAGCAAGCACAAGAAGGTGAGTGAAGAAAGCAGATCAAATACTTCAGGAGGTATGATGATAGGAATTAATGACAACAAAAGGAAACAAAGAGACGATCGAAGAAGCAGAAAAAGGAAAAGAAGCGCCGTCAGTCGAGGTCATCGTCCGTATCGTCCTCTTCGTCGTCAGATTCCGACTCGGGTGCCGAGCGGAGTGCTATCTCAGGCAAGAAAATCAAACGCAAGATCAGCAGGTCGAACGAGGACAAACAACAGGAACGAGCGCGGCAGCAGCTGCTTCAGTTCTATAACAGTATGCACGACTGAGCGGATGTGGTAGGGGATAAGGAATCATGACAACACGAGTTCTGGTCAACTACGACGCCTAGTTTCTATGGTCGGTTCCTGTTGCTGATGAGCTGCGGTATCCGATACACACTCTTTATCCCTTCTCTTTCGTTGCGCGTCTAGCTCATACCCACTCGTTTGACTCAAATTTGCTCTTCAGTCGCACACCATCGAGTCGCTAGAGCAGCATCGCAGATCAAAGACCTGTACGCAGTACAACGCAGCCGATCGTCAGCTGCGTCTCCATGCCGAGGCACAAGACGCCTCCTTCTTCCCTGACAGTGGTGAAATCACGCAGCTGATTTATGAGTAGCTCATAAGATGAGTTTCAACATTCTGATATTGAGCATGGAGATACGAAATCTTTCCTCGGAAGCGACGAGTTGATTTGATCGAAGGAGAAGCAATGAAGCACCAATGCAAAGCCAATGCTGGTTCGCATAAGCAAATGAAACGAAGAAAGACTCGTCAATGACCAGCCTAGTGTGTGCTGGATCGGAGAAAGAGTACGTTCACTCCGCCGAACTCGAGAAATGGAGGGAAAAGGAGTTGGCACTATGTTTGACTGCGCGGGTGACGCTCTCTCCCGATGCTTGAGTTGTGGACTCGACAATCGACTCACTCATGTGCTCCATGCCGATCTCAAGAGCCGAGGACACGATGGTATCAACGACAGCATCAACACCTGGACAAACAGCACCTAGCACGCCTACAGCGCAGATGACCGTCCCACCGAGGAAGATGCTACCGTTCTCTGTCCCCAACGACTTCAGACCTCTTGCTTGCACTTCTGGGAGCATTCTTCGTGCGCCTTCACCTGGTTGCTGTGGTAGGCTCGATACGCCAAAAGTGGCCCGCTGATCGCGGTTGACATGCCTGCTGTAGAGACTCCAGACACTGCTCCTGTGGTCGCCGTCATGGATGCTCGTGTTGACGCCTTCCAGGACTCAGCGTAGAGGCTTTGCTCAGCCTTGAGCAACTGGTCGTCGCTCATCTGCCGAAACGAAAGCGGAAACTCCGTCGAGCTTGAGTCACGACGCAGAAGACCGAAGTAGTGGCTTGTTAGCTTGCACATGGGGAAATGATGAATGACGCAGGGAGTGGACTTGCTCACATGCTGGGAGCTTGAGTTTGTTGTGTACTTGGTCAAAACGAGAAGTGCTATTGGGTCCACGCACCTTGTAGGCTTGCTGACTCCAAAAGCCTTGCGGCTGCTTCTGGTGTTGATCAGCCTCCAACTAAATCCCATTCTTGGACTATGAAAGGGTCCCATTGCACGGTACTGTATTCACCAGATACCGTCCAGGAGAAGTTGGACGAAGATACCTATGACGAATCTATCGAGCCCATAAACATCTGTGTGCTTTAGCTATGAGGAATCGCCATCGTCACGATCAACCCCTGCACTCAAGGGATTTTATTAACCGTACTGTCATCAAGATTCAACGGAAAGTAGACGTTTTGAATGACTCCTGATCCCAATCACTGCGGAGGCCAACAATTGATATTGTAACTCATCCTTCATCAATTGTTCAGAGTCGGATGGTAACCAGGAGAGTACCTAGTCGACGAATGAGCATGCGGCGTTTTTTTTTCAATCCTTGACAAGTCGAGACTGGACTTCAGTGGTGTGCTCGGTTCAGGTGGACAGCTGAGCTAATGGATGCGGAGCTTCGGCATCGTTCAAGCAGGTAATTGTGAACTCGTGGTATCGAGAGTGCTCAACTCTGCGAGCAGTTCGCGCTCGTATGCCTATCAAACGGGAACAATCACAACATCAGGCGTTCAGCCTGTATCTGACTAGATGGTAGTTCTTTGAAGAATTCAGAGATCATTCATGAAGAAAACTTAACAGGACAATCGTAAACACTCATTGTGGTCTGAGATGAATGAGTTATCCCTTCATTTCGTACACGATGGACTTGAGTTCTTCTTCCTCTCGCGCCAAGTGCTTGTGTCGCCAGTGGTCCTTCTCCAACTCCTGTGTCTTCGTCAGTTTCAAGTGTGCGAGGAGGTCTGCACTCGTTGGGTGAGCATCACACACGATTGAAGCTGCTCGAAGCAGCACCGCTGAGGCAAACCGAGTTTTGTTCACTGTTCGGCTGGACAGAGTGTGAGCTGCTTCCGCACGTCGGCACTGCTCGAGATCGTAGTGAAGTAGCACCAGTGAGCGCCCCAACACGAACAACTCGAGGTGTTTCTCAAGGCGCTCTTCAACTCTCTTCGGTTGGAAACTGAGGATCGTTGCTGCTCGCGAGTACACGATGCGCAGCTGCGCAATGCTGCGTTTCATCAGCTCCTTCACCTTGAGCTCGAGGTCTTCTGGGCTGAGACTGATGATATCGCCCACACTGGCGTTTGTTGGCTGATTCGTCTCCGCTCCATAGCCCAACCATCCGAACCAGCCAGTGGACGCGTCCTTACTTTGGAGCATGACGATCTTCGTAGCGTCTGGTGATGGGTGAGCGAAGAGATGTTCCGACGAGATCTTGGTCCGTCCGGCTCGTGTTGTCGTCGAAATACTGTCCACGTAAGCGACCAAATCACGCCGTGCGAGGTACTCGTGGACTGGTGCTGCGCAGTACTCAATCATTGAGATCGACTTCTTCAGAGTCGCGTTCGCAAGCGTCTCGATCGCCTTCTTCAGCTCTTCTTGCATCTTCTCATTGTTGTGCAAGACCTCCTTCACTATCAGGAGCTTTTCAATGCAGACATCAGACACATCGAATCGTGCAATCTCCTTGAAGGCATTGACGACAAGTGGATCTTGGAGCCAGTCCACCAGACCATCGATGACATGCTCAGCCGCATGGAGAACTCCCTCGCCCACGAGCGTTTGCGTGGCTGATTCTACAACCGTCTCAACAGCCTGCTCAGCAGCGGGTGAGATCAGAGCATCTGCCACCGCGTCAACTCCAGGGCACAGAAGACCCAACACACCAACGGTGCAGGTGATCGTCCCGCCAAGGAAGATACGACCGTATGCCGTCCCCAACGACTTCAGTCCTCTTGCTCGCACCACTCGTGAACATTCTTCAAGCTGCGAGTTCACTTGACTGTTGTAGTAGGATCGATAAGCGAGCATCGGTCCACTGATTGCTGTTGACACACCCGCCGTCATGAATCCGTTCACTGTTCCCGTCGTTGCTGTCACAGTGGTCCGAGTCGTCGCTTTCCATGACTCCACGTACAGATCCTGCTCGGCCTTGAGCAACTGAATGTTGCTCATCTTCTCAAACGGGATTGAGAAATTCATGAGGCTTGACTCTCGGCGACAAAGAGCTGAAGTATCTTGGTTGGAAAATGGTGAATGAAGCAAGGAGAAGACATGCTCCTACGAAGCAAGTGCCTGCTCTCCAGAAGCATGGTGAATACCAGGGTGGTGATGGATGACCATGCACCCAACAGTTGTCGTGCACCCAAGGCGATGCACCTATTAGCAGAACGTTCTCTCCACTCATCTTCAGAGCCAGGTTTCAAAGGGAGATCCCTGGTTAGGACTCCTTAGTGGAAGCTGTGTAGGAAGGTGAGGCTGGATAAGTGGAGCAAGTGCGTTTCTGAACATCTTCAAGGATGAAAAATGGACACTAGTTTATCTATAGTGAAAACAAGTCATCAACTTTACGACAAGTCGACGAGTGATTTCACTCCATGCTTGGTGGGCTGTCTGCCAGAGTTCTCTTTAGCGTTCATTGCGCTTTGGTCGGAGTGCTACCTCAGCAGCTGCGGGGCTCAGTTGCGAGTATGAAAAATCCAGTTGCGGTTCGATGAACACGTTCTGGCTGAACAAAGCTTGAAGCTGCTCCATGTATGTAGCCCGTTCGTGTGAGTTGTTTGTATCGCCTCAGTCATAGAGCTCTTTCGCGATTTCGCGTTTCTTAAGTTCCGAGTTCTCTAGTTTGCTTGAGCCTCAGAACTCGCATAGACGAAATAGGCTTTGACCGCTGCGGGTATAATGCTATTATTTATTCTTCTTCAGTTTATGTGACCGATGCCTTATCGGATGAAGTAGCTGTCCATCCGCCACAGAAGTTGAGCACAGAAGCCGTCTGAGTTCTCTGACCACATTTCAACACGTGCACGACGCTGTTCACACCTCCGATCATGTATATTTACTGCACCTCGAGACGAGACTTCCAAGCTGGATGACGGAGGACATCAGCTATCCATTCACGACAGTCTGTGCTCTTTTGTGCGTGTCGATGGGTAAAAGTCTTGGTGATGCCACTGCCAGCAAATCGAGTGGGAATGGTAGGACTTCTGCCAATGAGCAGTTGATGCAATCCAATAGATCAGAAAGAAGAAGTGGCAAATGTTGTGAGCCGCGATACTTCAGTTCGTAGTCATTTAAAGCATCGAAGGGTGCGGAATCAGGATACTATCACGATCCAATCAGGTGGCATTCTGTGCACCCAATAGTGCTGGTGGGCCGGTTCATAGCACGTTCTGAGAAGCCGAGTCGCGTGGTCAGACAGACACTTGCCACGAGTCACTGAAGTAGGGGCGCCTACTTCAGTCGCTACTGTCAGAGAAAGAAGTCTTCGCGGCATTGCGACAAGGATTGGTGTCCACTGGCAGGATATTGCTAGAAACTACTAGTTAGTTGTTTACATCCACGAACATCCCAAGTGTAATCTGAGCCGTGATCCATTTGAGTCTATTCCGTGTAAGCGTCGAATCCGAAGGTCAAGACCTTGTCTGCGATTGGTCGCCTGTCGACTGGACATGTATCCACGCGAAGCGAGCATGCGCTACAAAGAACCTCATGTCCACACGGATGAAACTTCACACAGGCAAGCTTCTCGAAACACACAACGCAGAGTTCTTCCGTCTTATGTGGATTCATCTCGGGTTGGGTGGTCGACTTTGCACTTGACTGTATCGAAGCGGCCGAGCGGTACTTGACTCGAAGTGCACGGCGTATGTTGGCAACTGTCTCTGTGAGCTGATCCTCGAGCGACTCTAACTCGTCAATACCCTTGGTATCCGCTTCGAAATCACCAGTAAACACGTCGACTTGCCGGCGTAAAGTTGCGTTCGCTTCACGCAATCTGTCCACCTCGTTCTTCAGGTGTGTTTGATATTGCTCTGCCATCTCAGTTCGTTGCCTAGAGATGCGTAGTCCTCGTTTGACTTTGTCGAGTTGTTTCTGCAGCAGCTCACTGTCGTCGGCACATGGGGCCTTACAGAGACCCATGGACCGTAACTGGTATAGCTCAGCTCGCGCAGATATGTCTTTGAGTTCCTTGGAGAGGCGCACGTTCCGATCAAGCGCTGAAGCCAGTAGCTCGGGACTGCTAGATGGGGAATCCACATCGGTCTGAGTAGCTACATCCGTCGTGAATGCCATGACATTCGTAAGCTCATGTGCATCAGTCTGCGCTGAAGCATTGCGTCGTGATGGTATTGCTGCTCGAAGGCGGTCAGCGAATGTCGATTGCTCATGTAGCCGATGTGACAGCTCGACAAAAGCTTCACGAACATAGCGCTTTCGAACCCCTGGCCTCCCCTTGTCGCCCTCGAGTACGTGTTGGCGGTGTAAAGGCGTCAGCAAAGCCAAGTTGTCTTCTCGTGTTGGTTGCCGTGGCGCGGTATCAGTCAGAAGGCTGACAACGTCGATCGCTGCATCATCCGTTTCTTCGTTCATGCAGGTATCCGTGACGTCGTGGTGACGCAATTGGATGACGCACTGCTCGATCACCATAGGCTCTACCTCAGGCTCAGAGTCGATTTCCCCGCCGTAGTAGTCAACGCAGCACCACTCCTCGCTGCTGTCCATCGCTTCGTCGTTGACTCGGCCGCTCAAATGGGAGAATGAGCCTATGACGCCATCGACTGTGCGTCTCCACTCCCAGGAGGATACCGGATCTCCGCCACATGGAGCGCCATTCAGATGCTCTCTCGCGCATCATCCACAGAGCTGTTCAGATGGCGTTACCACATGAGCTCCCCATCATCATTCATCATATCCTCTCTCCCACTTGTGTTGAAGTGATCCTCAGACTTGCCGATCAGACTCAACTCAGACATGTTTGTACCTGTTAGGAACGTCCCAACCAAGTGAGGGCGGGAAACCTTGCAGTCGATGGCAACATGGCGCCCATTAGGGAAACCAGCGCGTCGCAATGGCGCGTAGCGACTGCAGATGGACAGATGGCGGTTCTCTGTCACGAAGAAGCGACTCTATATGCGCATGCGTTATCGTTGGATACATCGCAACGCGTCATACGCTGCGGGGTTCGTGAGAAAGTGGCGATGGACGAGAGGGTAACACTACCGCCTAATGCGACTCTCGTGGCGGTGGAGAACGTACTAGATAGAGAGCTCGCAATGTACGCTTGTAGTATGGACTCCTCCTCTGTCTTGTATTAGAGACTAATCTTGTGTGTGGTGGCTTTAGACGGCTGACGCTCCTCGTCTTTTGTCGGGAGGAAGTGTCCCCCTCACGACCTATTAAACGAGCTCGCCGCAACGGAAGCAGCAGCCAGACAATGACAAGCACTCGACTTACTATGTTCTCATTGTGGAGAGGAGTGAATGAGGGCTGGGAGCTCCAACCATTGGGAGAAGTGGACTTGGAGGGACCTGCGTTGACAATGGCAGTCCATATTGTGGACGGACCGTGTGTCGTCGTTCACAACACCATCTCACAGGAGCTGGCGTTGTTGACAGCGTTTATTGGTGATGATGGGGACTACACATTTCGTGTTGCTAGCCAAGACCTGGTGCTTCCCATTGAAGAACCTCATGGGGCGGTGAAAGTGAAATCGTGCCAGCTTGTCGACTCAGACGTGACACCCACGCCACATTTGTTGGTGCAGTGTGTGGTGAACGAAGAAGAAGATGTAGGCGATTCAAGTGAACAAGTGTTGGAATGGTATGCGTAGAGTGCATAACATGTGGGAGACTGGTCTACTGACTGATTTGGGTGATGCCGTAGGCGACCTAAACGAGACTGTCATTTATGGGTCACCGTGACCATGCCGAGCAACACTTCACAGGCGTCGATTCAGCCATGTGTGTATCTCCCAAATATTTCCTTTCAAGATATCACGTCTGTTTCATCTGATCATATCACAAGCTGCAGTATGGTTGCTATTGGTCCTCCAACCGTGTCAAGTCCAGTCATTTGTACTTCGTTACCGCCACGACTTTATCCGTCCGTAACACTTTTGTTGGGATCCTCAACAGGAGCTCTACACGTTATCTCGAATGAAATACGCCTGGGGTCGTATGCAGTATCAGGGACGCCGAAGGCCATGTAAGTGCAGCGCCGAATTCGTATTGTTGCATGAGCGTCTTAACCGTAGGTGTGTACTTGTATACAGCAAGATCGTAAGCACCACAGCAAGTTACGACAAACGTCTTATTGTGGCAGTAACTTGCGATGGGTCGGAAAGATCGTTTTATCTACTCTCTATGGATGTCTCTCCCCGCGTCAGTCATAACATCACACCGATGCAGCGTAAGTGGAGCAAGCACGGACTGACAAAAGCATCTGATCTTATTGCTAGATTTTGTCCACAGAATTCAAGTTCGTCGGATCTTGGCTGGAGTACGCAACCGTCGACCATGGCAATTTCTCTCAATCTTTGGTTCTTCTCAACGAGTCTGATTCGCCACGTAAAGAGGGGTTCCTAGAGAACACACTGCGCAGATCAGTGGTCGTTACATTTAATCCAGACGCCTCGCCTAATGCAACATCTTCGTGTCATCGTCTGAAGTTGAAGCTCGAAGAACGGAACGCCAAGCATTCGAAATCAGCTCAGGATGACAAACCTGCAAACTTCAATTTCATTGAGCGTGTGAAGATCAATCGACGTGATGCCGATCTCAGGGATGACAACATCGGCAGGTCTCGTGACCAACCGAATGCATCAGAGCAACAGTTAAAAATGCTGGAAAAGTCTCTTGAAGCACGTTTGCGCATTGGACGACTACAGAGGGATAGACTACAAGCGGTCAGCAAAGAGAAGTTGGCGATGATTCTTCGACTGAGTGATCTGCTTATGTGGTCGAAATATCGTGGCTATGCCGAGGAGAGCTCGCGACACCAACAATCCGGTCCCAATATGGTGAACGTTATCGAGCCCTCACTTTCAAATGAATTGCGAGAAGTAGGCACCAACCCCCAGTTACGCCTCGTAAGAAATGCGGCACCATTTACTCTCGATAGCGTTCGCATCTATCACTTCGACCCACGCACCTCAATGTTGCAGCTCGAAGTGCAATTTCATCAGATGCAAAGAGTTCCCAGCAAACAGAACCTATTTGTGTCGGTCGTTGCGCTTCAGTCGCCACATACCGAGCTACGATCAAGCTCTCGTACGCTCTCTTCATCGGCCAACCAGACGAGTTTTTCTTTCGAAGTCGAAGTTGATATTCCTATCCAACATCAAGTTCGCCCTCTTTCGCTGGGGATATGTGTCCATGAGATTGCAGATCCTAGAGAGCTACCTTCGGCTGACTTACCAACTGCGTCATGCTTAATCGGAAAAATCACCTTCGACCCTATTGAGGCTGCCAAGGACAGATTCTGTGTCAAACAGTCGGATTGGAAGTCTAGAGGTGAGTTTTGGCCCATGATGAAGAAGTGTAACCTCATAGCCTAAGGATCAAATCATTGCGTGCAGGAGATGAGCCTCTCATGATTGTCTCTCGTGGTTCATGTCTAAGAAGCTGGATTGGAAGCATGGATCAAAGATCTCGAGCACTGTTTGGGATTGTTCGTCCCCTCTTCATGACTGGCAGTATTGGATCATCTATTGTTAACAAGCACCATCTACACGGACTCATTCGCCATCTCCCAAGCGATGCAATTGCTATCGTCAATCCTCTCTCTGAGACAACACTTTCCTGTATCGACGCAATCGTTGCATCTCTTCAATCCGAGTTGGACATCATTCAAGAGGTGGAAAGATCGAGTAAGAGTGACTCATCAGCAAGAAGTTTTCACCAAGCCCAGGAAAAAACGGACCTTCATGTCGTAAGACTACTGAATATGTTGCAGCAACGAGTGAACTTTCATGTAAAAATGAAGAACATCATGCTGTAATTGATCGTTGACAAACACTATTCTCTGACCGCATGATAATAAGCTGGTTTTGAATCTCGCGTAGGCGCTTTTCATTTGCAAGAGCAGTCTCCTCCAAGTGAGAAATCGATATCGTGAGACGAAACACGACGAGAATTAAGATCAAGACCAGAGCCCATGGAAAAGCTGTGATTCAAATCAAGTCAAGGTAAGTACGCATAACTTCCTTGAGTTGAATCACACAACCACGTTACCTTGCGCAGCTGTTCGAGAAGACCGTTGTCTGTGGGTTGGAGAACTTCGAGATCTGCGAATGTCATTCGGTTCAATAGCTAGTCCTGATGGTCGCTTTGAGATCAAGCGCTTGCGAGGAGACGACTGCGACATGGGTGTGGGAGATGGCGTACCATTTGGCTTTTGTCCGACAGGAGCGCATGCGCTTGTCGACGAAGATGGTGGTGACGACGACGCATTCTCGGCAGCCAAGAACTCTTTGGCCACTTGTGCCCATTGTGTCCACTTGGTACGATTGTCGGATACCGCACGTGACTCAATCTGGCTCTTCCAGAATGTCGACTTGCTGAAGACGACTTTGATTTCGATAGTGAGTGTGCATGCATTGACATCTCGTGGGTGAGGCGTGAGCGTCCACCGATCTTCGACGCTGAAGTAGTCGCCGTACGGGATGTCCACCAGTCGCGTCGAGGTCTCGATGACGCGTGCACCATTATCTCCCGTCTTTAGACACTGCAAAACGTCGACCATGGACGACTTGGGACCGATTGGAGCATCCACTGGGACCCGGAACTGCAACGCTCGCGTGCGACTCTGCGATCCGTCAGCCTCAGGCTCGGACCACGGGTGGCATTGCATCTCCGTCGTGCCAATGCGCTCATTGTACTCGGGTAAGCCGAATGGCGCATTATCGAGGATAAAGGCAGCCAGAAAACCGTCCACTGAGGCCGGGAAACGCTCCTCCAGTAGCAGCTCCATCGAGATGTCACGCGGCGCACTCACAATGGCACAGTCTGACACAGTACGTGGCAGTGTGCGTTCCTCTTCTTCGCCCCCCTCTCCCTCTCGATCATCTGGTTCCTCTGCCATTCTCGTCGCATCGGCTGTTGAAGAAACAGCCGCGTGACTATCGGCTTCGTCTTCATCGTCGTTCAATCCCAATACTCGGTGTCTTGTGTCGGCAATGAGGTCAAAGCAATGGTCTCGGTTCGCGCCCCAGAAGCTCGTGAACGTGTAGTCTTCTCCAGTGGTCGTCTTGATACGGATTGCCCCCTGAAAGAGCACTAGCGACGTGGTCTTGGTCATGTCCGTAATCGACTCATATGGGATCAAGATCTTCCGCTCGCGCCCGAACACATTCGAGTAGAAGCACACGTGTGTTCCCGTGGGATACATGCGCCCGTGCATCGGGAACGCAGCCGCAATGGCACATGAGAAGTCCTGCAAGAAAGTCGTGCCACGCGGCAAGTCGAAGATCATGCAGATCACGTCCTCCCGTACTTGGTCGCGGGCGCGCTCGTCCTCCATCGCCACTCCTCCTCTGCCTCTTTCTCCATGGTGATGGTGATGGCGATGCCGCCCGTGATCATCATCGGCCACCAGCGGCACGAAGTCGCGGTTCAGCGGAAGATGGATCTCCCGCTCTCGCTCTCGCTCTCGGTCTCGCTCACCGTCGCGCCGCCGCCGCCGTCCACCGCGACTGGACCCGCTGCTACTGCCATTGGCACTGCCATTACTACTGCCACTGTCAGCGCGTGGCTTCGTGGCCTCTTCTTCTTCTTCTCCGCCCATACCCAGCGCCATGCGGAAGCTCTTGAACGCCCCCAGCTCCATCGGTGTGGATGTTGGAATGCTGGAGTGATGGATCTGGATGTGGTGGATGTTGGATGTTGGATGTGGATGTTGTCGGGAAGTGGTGTGGCTGACGACCCGACCGCGATAATGAGCACGCAGACCTGTCTGCTTCTTCAACTGGGACGCGCCGACAGTCGCGCGATCCCAGTGGTCGCCGAGCCCAAAATGCCGCAGCGTATCCCCCTGTATTTTGGGCAGAAAA
>KE464231.1:0-17076 GCA_000387445.2 Pythium aphanidermatum DAOM BR444 | reverse complement strand
AATCGGCTTGCCAGACCCTAGTGGACAGTACACTTCGCGCTCGCATACAGTCGGCTCCGACGTCCTTACCTCGCAATAGGATCCACCAGTGCACAATGCGCAGTCCGAAAGTGATTTACCACCTGTTGTACGCCGGAATCGACCGATAGGGCAAGGAATTGGCTCAATTGTTCCCTCTGGACAGTAATGCGCCGCTGGGCAGTCGTAATATTCGGTGAGCTCAACAATGGCGGTTCGATTGCACACTTTGCCAGCTTCGCATGCGAGGCAGTCCTCGAAGATTGACTTCCCTTGTGCTGGATTGAAGGTGCCGATCGGACATGGGACAGCACTTTTAGCGTGAACACAGTAATAGCCGGCCGGGCACGGCACGGTCACGGCTCCATTCTCGCAACTCATCCCCGCCGGACACGGTCCACAGTCGTCAACACTTGTACCATGCGTTTCAAGACGCGCTGTGCTGTTTGGGCATGGAATTGGATCGAGCACACCTTCGGGGCAATAGTGTCCCACAGGACACGGTCCCCCAAAGTCGACTTTAGCAACGGGATTCGGGTCTTCATTGTACAACTTGCAGTAGTATCCAGCAGCACAGGACGCGGTCAACGTACCACCGACGCAATACTTCCCGGCGGCACAAGGTGCGCACTGCGCGGATGACTCGAGTCCTGTGGTATGACCATACGTGCCTGATGGGCAAAGCACTGGCTCCACAGCACCCTCTGGACAGTAATATCGTAGCGGACACGGTACAGGCATCGTAGCGTTTGTATCGCAGTAGCCACCAGCAGGGCATTTGACGCACGTTGCCTTCATCTCGAAGGCGTTATATGTCCCCTTTTCACATCGCGACTGTGAACTGGATCCTCGAGGACAATAGAACCCGGGTTGACATCCTCTGCCTGTCTGGCCGTCTACAGGGTCCGGAAGCCAGGCTGCTCCGAGGCAAATATGGCCTTCAGCGCAGTATCCGCCTGTGATTCCGTCCATGGGGGTTGCTGTCGTCGCTCCGCCGGCGCAGTAGTGTCCTGGAGCGCAGTCTCCACTTGGCCGATCGGTCGGCGATGATCCGGAGCAGAATTTACCCGGCGGACAGGACGCGCACTCGGATGAACTTGCGAGGGAAGTTGCGTTGCTGAAAGTTCCTGCTGGACACTTAAACTTGGTCCCAAACGTCGTCTGCAATGGACAGTAGTAGCCAGCGGGGCATCGCTCCGGGGTGATACTTCCGGGCAGGCAGAAGTAGCGCTCCGGGCATAGCTTGCACTGGCCTAAGCCTTCTTCGTCGCTGAATGTGCCCGCGGGACATGGTCGAGGTGCCGAACTTCCTTCTGGACACTCTGATCCCATTGGACACCTTTCGGTTGCCTCTCGCTTTCCACCTTTGCACAAGAAGCCTGCAGGGCACTTCTGGTACGGAGTCACGATGCCAGAGATACTACACACGTAGCCCGGAAGGCACGGAGAGCATTGAGAGATGTTCGCGTTCTGGGTATTTTCAGAATAAGTTCCTGGTGGGCACGGATTCGGATTGCTGGTGCCTAGTGGGCAATAGTGGCCACGAGTGCAAACATCTCCAATACTTCCAAGTGCGTTCAATTCACCCGTCGGGGTCGCAGTGTAGGACCCCTGGATACAATAATGACCTGGGTCGCATGGCAAGGCCTTCTCCGTGTTGGTAGAAGAGCAGTAGAAACCAGCTGCACACACAATCGGGATTGCTGAGCCCTCCGGGCAGTTCGTTCCCTTCAGGCACGGGCCTCCAGTTGTGCTGTTTGGAGGAGGGGTACTTGTCGGCGATCCACCAGAACAATAAAAACCACTTCTGCACAGCCCAGTCGGCTTGGTAGCAGCGTAGCCCTCCACATACATCCCTCCTGGTGCAAGGGTGCATTGGGTGATAGTTTGCAAACCTGTGCGATTCCCAAACGTCCCTGGTAGGCATGGATTATCTGACCCACGCTTTGTACCAGCAGGACAAAAGTAGCCTTGTGGACACGCCTTCGAATCATAGCCTGAGCTGCCAAGCGGGCAGAAGAACCCCGCAGGGCAAGTAATGCAAACATTGGCACCGCGTGTGTCAACGTATGAGCCTTCGGGACACAGCTTGGGCTGTGAAGTGCCTTGGGGGCAGTAGGATCCTATAGGACAGAGATCTCCACCCACATCGACGCCATTTACTCGAGCCACCCCGTTCGTAGGCGTCGATACGTCGTTTCCTTGTTTGCAGTAATATCCTTCGCTGCAAAGTCCAGTCGGAGAAGTCAATGCGGTGCCACCGCAGAACGAACCATCGGGACAAAGCGTGCATGAAGTCATGTTCGCACCGCCTGTGGTTGGACGAAATGAGCCACGAGGACACTGCAGCGGAGCGCCTGAACCTTGAGGGCAATAATGACCAGCAGGGCAAACAAAACCAAACAATGGATCAACTGGGTTCGCGACTGGAGATCCTCCGGTACAAACGAAGCCTTCAAAGCAGGGACCACTGGGGTCAATCAAACCAAACGAATCACAGAAAAATCCGGGTGGACATGGCTCGCATTGGTCGATGGAGATCAAACCTTCCAAGCTGCTGAATGTTCCGGGTGGGCACTTCATCGCGAGCGCGGTCGCTTTGGGGCAATAACTCCCCTTTAGGCAAATAGTTGGTCGAATTGTCCCTGGTGATTCGCAATAGAAACCAGCGGGGCATTCGACGCACCTATCTTGTGCAGCATGGAGATTGAACTGCCCGGCGGGACATGGCACAGGAGCTGTCGAGCCATTTCCACTGAAGTAGCCGGGCTGAGTGGGGAACTGTGTCGGTACTTTCGCTCCCCCCGTGCAGTAGTATCCAGAAAAGCAATCTCCGGTCGGCAGCGACAGCCCAGGCGTCCCGCAATACTTGCCTGGCAAGCACGGAACACATTGAGTTTCTGTCTCGAGTCCGGTGAAGTTGTTGAAAGTGCCCGGGGGGCATGGAGTCGGGAGTGCTGACCCAAGTGGACAGTATGCACCACGGGGACATTGGCCACCGACATGGTGGTTTGTGATACCGAATAGCGTAACTTCGTAGTCCATAGGTGCTGACGTGTACGAGCCAATCGTGCAGTAGTATCCGGGGTCACACTGCCCCCGTGGAACAGTCAGGCCTGTCGAGTCGCAGTACATCCCTGGTGGGCATGGCAGGCAGTCTTCAACTTGCTTGATTCCAGTCACATTTGAGTAGGTTCCAATTGGACATGGTTGAGGACTTGATACACCAGTGCGACAGTAGTAGCCCATCGGACATTCGATCGGATACGCGGAGCCTCTCGGACAGTACGCCCCGGAGACGCACACAGCGCAGTCTTCTTCTCGTTGACCGCCTGTTCTATTGAGGTAGTAACGTGCCGGGCACGCGACCTGCATCTTTGTTGTCGATCTTTCTGGGCAATAAAATCCTGGATCGCATTTTCCCGTAGGCTGCAGTGCCCCTTCGAGACTGTAGAACCCTGCAGGAGTAGGTATGCAATCGCTCATGTCGTCTTGCCCTGTGAGGTTACTGTAAGTGCCCGCTGGACAAATCACGGGAGCTGGTGCCCCCTTTGGACAGAAGTACCCTCGAGGGCATGCATCAATTTCGAGTGCCGGTTCGTGGTCGGTACCTGGGGGGCAATAGGTCCCGTTGTAGCATTTTCCAAACAAGGACCCTGGCATCACCCAGCTCGCTACATCTGAGCGCATATTTGCATCACTTGTTGTGTTGCTGTTACAGAAGTATCCCGCCTCGCATTTTGTGCAGCTCTTTGAACCTCTCGGAGAGTAGCTTCCCTTGCCACATGGCACGGGAGCAACTGACCCGTCCGTGCAATAATACCCAGCGGGACAAATCGTGCACTCGGGCCACGCTGCCCCAGGCCCCACGCTCTTGGTGTTATTTAGGGAAGTAAACGAGCCAGGCTTGCATGGAATTGGTGCTACAGAACCTGACGGACAATAGGAGCCAGGAGGACAGTCGTCGCACTGAGTTGGCTCGAACAACCACGTCTTCGCAGTGTATGTCCCACTGGGGCATGGGAACTTGGTCGGCGACGGCGTGCCCAATGGGCAGTAGTAGCCTGGACTGCAATCACCATCGATGAACGACTTGCCACCACTGCAGTATTTGCCAACTGGGCATATGCTGCACTCCGATGAATCGGCTAATGATGTGCTGGAGCTCCAAGTTCCTGGGGGGCATGGGAACTGCTTGGAAAAGGCAGTTCCATTTGGACAGAAGAAGCCGGCTCCACAGTCGAGCATGGTCTGCGCCTCACCACCTGTGCCTTGAGGACAAGCGTGCCGCAACGGACAAATCGTGCAGTCTTCAACCCGAATAAGATCAATTCGTTCGGTGTACGTGCCTGGTGGACACGGGTTGGCAGTCGCCACAACCGTTCCACTGGGACAATAATGTCCCTTTGCGCATCGATCGACGTACTCAAACTGACCAACATGGGGGCACGCGTAACCTGGAGGACAGTCGAGGCATTCATGCACTTTAGCAGAGCCTGTAAACGGGTTGTAGGTGCCGGCTGGGCACGCCGTCGGAGAGCTACTTCCTTCTGGACAATACGAACCGAGTTCGCATGGCAAACACTGTCTTCCAACAGTGAGTCCAGTACGAGGCCCACTGTACGTCCCAGCCGGGCATGGATATTGAGTCGCTGACTGGGTTCTTTCGACGCAATAGTATCCTTTTGGACACACGACGGGTTCGCTCGACCCAGCTTCACAATATGAACCGGCTGGACATGCAAGACATGACTCGAAGCCACGCTGGTTCGGTAGTCGGTTGTATGTCCCCGCAGGGCAAGGATACTGGGACGCACGCTTCGTTCCTACAGGACAAACGAACCCACTTGGACAGTTTTGTTTGGTCAAAGGCGTGCTTCCCATCTCGCAGAAATACCCTTCTGGGCATGGTGCGCAAGCGTGGTCGACACTCTACGATAACGATATATAAGTGAGCAACAGTATCATCAAAGCTATCCAATAGCTGAACACAGACCTCTCCAGCAGTCACGTTGCCGTAAGTGCCTGCAGGACATAAGAAGAAAGTTGTCGGTGGGTTGCAGTAGCCTCCCATCGGACAGGCATCTTCAGGTGGTGTCGGGTTGTCCGATGCCAGAGAACACATATATCCAGGTCGACAAGACCGACAGTTGGCCACGGCGCCTTCACTGTAATATCCAACGGGACACGGTTGAGGCAGTTGGTCTGAGCGAGGGCATTCGTATCCAGGCGCACATGGGATACAGCTAGTCGAACCCTTCAAACTGTAGGAACCCACGGAGCAGTTCTTTGGCATCTCGTATGGAACATCACAATAATAACCACGAGGACACTCGAGGCACGACGCGCTGCCGTCTGGAGAGTAGTAAGCCGGTGGGCACGGTGAGAAAACAGAGCTGTTGGTGAACTGACAGGAAAATCCAGTGGGACACGGAGTACACGTCGCAGCGCTACCAGTTGAGTAAGTGCCAACTGGACATGCTAACCGCTGACTTGACGTTATATCTGGGCAAGCATAACCAGGTGGGCACTGAGTACACGAGCTGGCTCCTCCGGTACTGAACGATCCAATTGGACAGTCGACAGGCGCTGATGCAACTACTGGACATGACTTGCCGGCTGGACAAGAACTGCATGATGTGCTCGATCCGAGGGAGAACTGAGATACTCCACATGGCACCGGATCCATGCCTGGCTGAGGGCATGCGTAACCAGCTGGGCATGGAAGACATTCCGAAGATCCTTGTGGCGAATAAGTCCCTGAGCTGCATCGTACTGGGGCAGATGTTGGGACTGGGCATGCATACCCCTTTGGACACATCGTGCACCGACCTTCCCCGTCGAGACTGTACGATCCGGAGGCACACGAAGTCGTAATACCTTGAAGCGGAGAACATTCAAATCCCTTCGGGCATAAAATACAGGCAGAATGATCTGCATTGTTGACTTGCCCAGCCGAACACGCGCGAGGTGGATCGGGGAATGTGCATGTATAACCGTACGGACAGACTGTACAGGTTGTAGCACCACTCAAACTGTATGTACCTTGGCTGCATTTAATTGGTCCAAGGGCTGGGCTTGGACAGTAATAGCCGGCTTCACACGTCTTGCACTCGCTAGCATTGGCTGGAGAGTATGTCCCATCAGGGCATTGCTGAGGGAACTCTGTAGCCGCTCGACACATGTATCCGGCTGGGCATGCATGGCATGGCTGAGTGCCGTTATCCAAACTAAACTGACCAGGAGGACACACAACTGGCGCATGCCCTTCGCCAGGGCAGTAGGCCCCACTCGGGCACGGCTCACAGCGCGATCGAAATGTCGTGTTGCTATGTGTGCCAACGGGACACGGTCGACATTCAACTTGATTCGCTTCAGCGTATGTCCCCACGGGACAGGGATCAAACACCTTGCTCTTGTTGGGGCACTGAGCTCCCGCTGGGCATGGCAAGCACGCGTTCATGCCGGCAAGATTCGAGTACGATCCGTCTGGACACACTCGACACGACACATTTGATGACGCAGACGGCGTATCTGAGAACGTTCCCGGTGAGCACCCTGTCGGTTGTGCACACTCTCCGGGGCAGAAGTAACCGAGCGGGCAGGAGACGCACTGAGATGAGCCGGTGGTACTGTTAGTCAACGGAAACCATCCTGGACGACACGGCTCGGGACATGCGATCATGCTCAACGGCTCAAAGTAAGCACTAATGCTTGATTGTGGAAAAATTGCACCAAATAAAATGTCTGCTGAGCTCACACGATGATGAATCGTCACTTTTACGCTCGTAGATACAGCTGTTGTCCCCACTGTTCCAAACACTTCAACTGATTGCGGCGTATTCCATGTTAGTGGCGAGAATGTTATTGAGGTCGGAAGCGTTTGTACAAAAGGTGACGACGAATCCATGTCGATGACTACATCCCTAGTTGGTTGAGACAGCAACACAAGCGTATACGAGTCGTTTCGTAAACCTTCAACGACAGCTGCATATCGACGGGAGACATGAATAATCGGGAGGTCGTCGTCTTCGACATGGACACTCACATTTGGACCTGGCGCAAAAGTTGTCTCTGTAGAAGACTCTGCAACTGAGTGCGTGAGGAGCAGTGACGGCGCCACGGGCAGTGCAATGAAATCATCGGGGACTCGGACGCTGACATTAACTGGCGCACTCCAATTACTCTTGGAAAAGTGCAGGTAATTGGGTTCAATCAAAATGCTCACAGGGGAAGTCACGAGAGAGGCTATGGCGACACTCAATCCGGCGTCATGTTGAGGTGGCGCCGTCAATCTGACGGCGTATTTGACACCACTGGATGACCCTTCCTGTACAAAGACTCGAGACTGGCTTACAATCACTGACGCTCTCTCAAGAAGTAGCTGGTATACATTAATCTGGGTTTGATCAACGAGGGAACCACGAGCATTCGTCGTATCGACTCGCACGAGTCGACCAACGGGTCCTTCAATTGCTGGATGCTGAAGTCCTTCAAAATGAAACACAACCTTCTGCATTGCCTTCAGTCCCGTGGCTCCTACACTCGAATTCCACGTGATCTCGAGGGTAGATCCATTGACCAGTCTTAGCATAAACGCCTCATTACTTGGTGCATCGGCTTGCTCGACACGAGAAAGGACCACAGTCCCGAGAGCATTGACGCTCGCATACTCTCGTGGCAAGTGGAGCAGTAGTGAGCCATCAGATGGAACAGCGTGTGCAGGAGCAAGTTCTACTGAGAATGCTGTCGTACGACCGCTTATGAGGTGCGCGAAGGCCACATGTGTGTTCCAGATCTGGCCTGGCGAAATCCACACCGCCGGTAGAGCGAACCGGTGAATCTCAGGATGAGTCGAGTTGCCCACCACCAGAAAACCAAGACTGACGTAGCCTACGACGCTCGGAGCCGTGACATTTGCTATCTGAAATGCAAGAGGCTCCGTTGGATAGACATCAGATCCATTGGCCTCACGAGCGATGGCGACGGTGTTACTGGTTGTGTTCACCGTAGTCTGGATGGATCCGTCCAGTTGCGCGCGTAGCAGCGCAGTTAACACCACCGACGACGTGCCATCGAGCATCAAGTCGGGATGCAACAAGAACGCGAAGACACCGTCAGCAGGAACCGCATCACCCTGTAGATCTAGTGAGACGAAGAGGTCAGAAATGGCCGAAACGCTGGCGTTCGAGAGCGAGGCAGAAGAGACGCGGAGTGCGCAGACGAGCGAACTGGAGACGATCACGCACAGTAGAAGCAGGCGATAGAGCAGCCCATGACGCGTCATGGCGCACCAGGTCGAACTGGCCGACGCTGGCGCCTGGTCGGAGGGGCGCCGTAAGCCATGGAAGTTCGAGGAGTACTTTGCTAGAAGTACCGACTGAGTCTATGTCTGAGTCTGAGTAGAACCAGGTCACGGGATCGTACTTAATGCCGTCCTTCCAGTAGTCTGCTGTGTGGGAATCCCATGCGTGACAAAACGGCCTTGATGGAGCGTGCCAGGCGCCCGGCGGACGCGGCGTCCTTCTTGTGCTCGCCGATCCCGCGCGACCCAACGCAGGTGCTATACATGGACGCAGGGGGAACGCCACAGACGCAAGGCGAGCTGCAGGTGCTGCAGAGCTCCGCATTGCACGTGGCGAAGCGCCCGCGGCTTGAGGCGGAGAGTGCCGCCATTGTAAAGGTGCGGGCGAGTGCGGCGATGGAGGAGAGTGCTGGAGTATTGACAGAGATGTATCGAATCACAG
Source organism: Pythium aphanidermatum DAOM BR444 (assembly GCA_000387445.2). Classification (NCBI taxonomy): domain Eukaryota; phylum Oomycota; class Peronosporomycetes; order Pythiales; family Pythiaceae; genus Pythium; species Pythium aphanidermatum. The sequence goes on along the minus strand of KE464231.1, from coordinate 8,311 downwards.
AGCGAGCAGTTGACGACGGAGGTCGAGTCGCTGCGCTTGCGTTTGGAACACAAGACTGAGAGCCATCAGAGTCAGCTCAAGGTGGGCATGGTGTGGAGGCTGTTCGAGGAGCATGGAGAGTTTCGTGCTCACGCCTGTCGTGTGTGTTATCAGGAACGGGATCTGTTGATTTCCCAGCTTCGACGCCAGCTCAAGTATGCGCTCGTAGAGGAAGAGAACGCGCGGCAGGAGCTAAAGTTGCTCACGAGCGAGTACGCGACCGAGAAGCTGAACTTTCAAAAGAAGATTGTGGAGCTCGAGTCGAAGCTGCAGTTCGTCGAAAGCAGCTTTTCCGAATGGAGGGAGAAGGCAGACGACACGGCAAACGAGCTGCGCACAGCTGCGAGGAAATCGCAGCTCAAGGTAGGCTGTGACTGGTGAGACGCGAAGCGTCCACAAAGTACTGAAGATAAGGCCTTCGTAGATCCAACTGCTAACAGATGAGCTAGAAGCAATCAAGAGTGCACCAGCGCCCTCTCACTCGGTACGCTCTGAACTGAGACGCGGCCTGAATTAACGAACTCACAAGAGCTCTGGTAGGATCATTCATTACTAGAGTCGAAGGTGAAGCTGCTTGAGACGAGTCTTCGTGACAAAGAACTACAAGTCCACGAGGCGGAAACACGGATTCAGAACGCAAGTGCTACACTCGAGACATCGAAGGATGTGGTCGCTCTGAAGGAGCGGATCGCTGAGCTGGAGAAGCAGGAGCGCCGTCTGAAGCAGGAGGTAAGGCGAAGATGTAATCGGCGCTGGTGCTATATATCTAAGCGTCTTGCCTCGACAGCTTGTTGGATTGATCGAGTCCTCTCGCCACAGTGCTGTCAATGATGAGAAGATGAACCAGCTGCGGATGAAGTTGCAAAACAGCGAAAAGCTGAACGCGCAGTCTCAGGAAGAGATCGGCCAGCTGCGCCAAGAGCTTTCGCTCTCACAGAGCGATGCACGTCGGCTCGCCGCCCAGCTGGAGAAAGTTGAGCAAGAGTGCGCTACAATGGAGAAGCGCCTCGGTCGCGGCGAGTTTAATGATAAGACCACCAAGGTCGTGCACTTGTCCGTGAACCCGACGAGTGAACTCATCGGATCGACGCCTCAGGTTTCGGACATCGAGGAGCTACGTCGTGAGAATGAGCAGCTCAAGAGCCTGCTTGCATCGTCCGGAGCATCCACAAGTGCCACATCCAGCACAGCGGCAGTAAGGTTTTTTTGTCATGCATAGCGATCGTCCATTACTCACATGGAGATTTACGTCTGCAGGATACAAGCGCCACGACTACACCTGCCGCGAAACTCACAACTACTACATCGTACGAGACAGTCGAGGGCCAAAAATTGCTGAACACGCGTCTGAAAGAGGTATGTACGAGCAGGGATCGCTCGCCGGGTGGTTCCAGTGCTCACTCTGGTGCACAGGTCTTCCAGAACCAGATTCAGCAGTACCGCGAGGCCGTGTTCCAGCTCACGGGTTACAAGGTGGACCTGAAGAAGAGCAACGGCGTGGAGCTGCTGCGACTGCGTTCGATGTACGCAGACCACGACGACGACGAGCTGCTGGTGCGCATGGAGCCGGGCGGGGCGTTGGAGCTGTTGGAGACGGAGTTCTGTGGGCAGATCAACAAGCGCGTCTTCGCGTACCTCACCACGTGCCGCTCCTTCCCCGCCTTCCTCTCCACACTCACGTTGCATCTCTTCGAGAAACAGACCTTCCAAGGCAACTAAGTGCGTAAAAAGACCCTTTTTACCTCCTTGTGATGACCCGCTTGTAATTACGCGCCTGCATGATCCATGACCAGCTGGACTTGAAGTTCCATCTCCCCCCGTGTTTGAGCTGCTCGTGGACGCCGCTCATTGCCCATTCGTCGACACTCTCAGCCCCAAACATGCTCTCGCTCGCCCGCTCCCGCGCGCTGCGCATCCACTCCGTCGCCATGCCACGTCGCCTCATGAGCGCCGTCGCCAACTTCCCGTTCCTCAAGGACCTCGGCCTGCAGGACGAGAACCTCGGCGTCTACGGCGGCGAGTGGTTTGGCAACGGTGAGACCTACACGTCGGTGAACCCAGCGGATGGCAAGCCGATTGCGAAGGTGCGCGCTGGTACGGTCAAGGACTACGAGAAGGTCGTGAGCGCCATGGACGCTGCCAAGCCAAAGTGGGCTGAGCTGCCAGCGCCAGTGCGTGGTGAGATCGTTCGCCAGATCGGCGAAGAACTCCGCGCCAAGAAGGACCCACTTGGCAAGCTCATCTCGCTCGAGATGGGAAAGATCTATCAGGAGGTAGATTGATTGTGTGCGCAGAGATCCATGCCCTGATTAACGTGCTTGTGTCATGAATCAGGGTCTGGGTGAGGTCCAGGAGGCCATCGACATCTGTGACTTCGCTGTTGGGCTGAGCCGCACGCTCAACGGTTCCATCATCCCGTCGGAGCGTCCTGGCCACTTCATGATGGAGCGCTACAACCCACTCAAGGGCCACGTTGGCATCATCACGGCCTTCAACTTCCCTTGTGCCGTGCTTTTCTGGAACGCCGCTCTTAGCCTTGTGTGCGGTAACACGCACCTCTGGAAGCCTTCGGAGTCGCTCTCGCTCACTTCGGTGGCCTGCAACAAGATCATTGCTGACGTGCTTGAGCGCAACAGCCACCCTGGTGCTATCTCGTCCCTCATCTGCGGCAGGTATGGAGGCACCCGTGTAGAGAACGCTTCTATTTACTTTTTCTGACGAATGTTCAATGTGCTACTCAGCGGTGCTGACGTCGGTGAGGCTCTTATCCAGGACAAGCGTATGGAACTTGTGTCCTTCACGGGTTCGACCAAGGTCGGTCGCCACGTGAATCAGGTTGTTGCCACTCGCTTTGGCAAGACGATTCTCGAGCTTGGCGGTAACAACGCCATGATTGTGGACAAGGACGCAGACCTTGAGATGGCTCTCCGCGCCACGCTCTTCTCGGCTGTTGGTACGGCTGGCCAGCGCTGCACGTCTCTCCGTCGTCTGTTCCTGCACGAGGACGTCCACGACGAGTTCATTCGCCGCCTCACGGCTGCCTACAAGACCGTCAAGATCGGTAACCCGCTCGACAGTGACACCTTGTGTGGCCCTCTTCACAACAAGCAGGTATGTGTGCACACTTGAGTTGATCATGCGTTTCTTGGGTAAGCTCACACTTATTTTACGACGTGTCACCAGGCCGTGCAGAACTACGTTAATGGTATCGAGACGATTAAGGAGCAGGGTGGCAAGGTAGGTGATTAGGCGATTCTATGATTCAGTGAGATTCTAACATTTTCTCCTCACAGATTCTCATCGGTGGCAAGACCGTTGACGGCCCGGGACACTTCGTTGAGCCTACCATCGTCTCGATCGACCACGATGCTCCTATTGTGCAGAAGGAAATCTTTGCTCCGATCATGTATGTGATCAAGTTCAAGGATCTCGATGAAGCGATCGAGAAGAACAACGCTGTTCCTCAGGGTCTCTCGTCGTCCCTCTTTACCAAGAACCAATCGGCCATCTTCAAGTGGACCGGTCCTCTTGGTTCGGACTGTGGTATCGTCAACGTCAACATCGGTCCAAGTGGTGCTGAGATCGGTGGTGCGTTTGGCGGTGAGAAGGAGACTGGTGGTGGCCGCGAGTCGGGCTCGGATGCCTGGAAGCAGTACATGCGCCGATCGACGTGCACAGTCAACTACAGCAAGGAGCTGCCGCTCGCTCAAGGTATCAACTTCGCTTAAGCTACTTGTACGATGTCATTGGGCTATGTGTAAACGCCAGACTCTAATAAATACGCTTATGAGAGTTCAAATCCGTCGGTGTTCTTGATGGCGAGGGTGATCTTCTCAACCAGCGTCTCATAGCTCGTATAGTCAGGCAGTACAATCTGATTGAAACAAGTGTGAGAGCGGGGAAGTGCGTGTGCTTCGAGATCTGACTTGGTGATATTGAGCGGAGGCTCAAAGCCATCGAGAGGGATGTTGTTAGTGCCTGTCATGAACTTGAGAAACAGCCCACGCAGCTCAAGTGAGAACTCACGCAGTGCTTGCCAGAGCCACAAGACAACCTGCGAATGTTCATTGTATCCGCCCTGGAACACGGTGTTCGCACGAATCTCCTCCACATCGATGGTGGGTTTTCCATTCAGAAGCAGCCTTAGCTCCTGTAGATCAAACACCTTGACTGCTGCCAGAGGGATCACAGACGCAAAACCCTGAACCATAGCGTCCACTTGCGCCTTGATCCCGAACTCAGTGCGCCACATGGTCATTAGCTGCACATACTCTTCCTTGTTGATGTTGGTGACGGGGATGTCGCGTCCGTTCTCTTTCAGGTCTTCTACTGTGGGTTTACCGTTCACTGGACTTTCGACTTCGACGGAGAAAGTCTCATCGATCACGCCAGTGATATCATTCGTCAACATCCACGAGAGAGATTTGTGGAACTGGGCGTCGATGTCCTTGAGATCTTCCATCGTCCTCGGTCGCTGTAATATATGTTTCAATAAGGAGTCGCAGAGCGGCATATCAAGAGTCTGACGATCGAAAATGGCCTTTGCCATGAACTTGCCCAGGAAACGGAACTGCTGCGCCTGATTTTGAGAAGCTTGGTGAATTTCATATTGGCCACGATCGCATTCCTTGAAGAGTTGACGATCAGGTGCGACAGCAAGCTTAGAGACCTGAAGGTACCAATCTTTGGTGAGCCCTCCAGAGTCAATGCCAACCTCATCAACAAACGTGATCTTGGGTCTGGCGAGTAGTTCAGTGCGTGACAGTCGAGCAAAGCATGCTAAAGTGTCCTCATACATGGTTTCTCTATGAAGAGACAATGGCAGTGTCGATGTGAGCGATGTTGTCTGTAGCGACTGACGCAAATCACGATGAAAGCGGAAGCGTTTTCGTCGGAAAACCATCTCTGGTGTTTCCTCGACGGTCTGAAGTCCACTCTTCTCCCTCGCTTCAACAAGTTCTCGAGGTTCTTCCGTTACGCGCTGGCAAGTGTACTTGTTAAAGAAGAAAACCTGCTCGGTCTTCGGATCCCAACACTGCACCCATCGATCGCAGGCAGCCGACTCTTCTTCGGGTGAGGCCAGCTCCACGATTTCTGGGCGGCCATGCGCGAGCGTTCTGATTACCTTGCTCTCCACGAAAGGACTGGAGCCGATCGTGTTTGATGCCTGCACGCGAAATGTATACGCTGTTCGAGGCTGTAGCCCACTCGCTACAAAGCTGCACGCCGCGCCTTCGTACACGAGAGAGAATGCCCGTTTAACACCTCGCTTTTCATCCCATTCTCGCATCTCAAGGGTGTAGATAACTGGTGGTGCCCCATTAGCATCAACGGGGGACCAGAAGAGACTAACGTAGGTGTTGGTGAGGGCGCCCGGTACAGGAGGACGAGGAGTTGATGGTATGCCTGGTAGAGTCCAGAACACATCGCTTGGGTTGCTGAACTCGCTCCATCCAACAGGGTTGTGAGCTCTCACACGAAACTCGAACGGTTGATGGCACGATACGTTCTCAAGAGCGACGTCGCGCACAGTAAACACGACCGTCAGCGCTGACCAGCCGTTGTTTGGGTTATCAGGACGGCGAAACTGCACCTCGTACCGATCGACAGTTGTGTCCTGAGACTTCTTCCATCGGATCACGAGCGAGTCTTGATTTGCGAGCACAAGCCGCGGCGGCAAAGGCGTTGAAGGACAGTTGCTGCTGGAAGCTAGCTCGATGATGGATGCAGCCGAGATCTTACGAGTATGAGGGGTATCGGAGCTGAAATGTGGCGACGTCTTCGCCGTGCCGCTCTCCGAAACGAACACATTGCCTTCAGCGTCAATTGCGACGCCTACAGGGTATCGCACTGGGCTCTGACCTCCGCCTCGCCGTTTGATCTCTTCGTCATCTAGTGAGATCCATAAGTATGCTTTACCAGCGTGGGGGCTGCCGGGAGGATACTTCTGCGTCTGAACCTTGACCGGTGCATACGGATACAAATTCTCGACGACATGATTCACAGCTGCCTTCTGTCGCTGCGCCATCTCTTCCTCACTGACCCAGCCAGTTATTCGCTACTCTCTACCAGCGATGATAGTGGTCCACGCACCGTTTTGCCTCCATCTCTTCAAGTTGATCCAGTTGCTGGTCATCGAGGGCGATGATCTCAGTCTCGGGACGCTTTCTAACCGACAAAGGCGCTTGATCTATCGAGTATGATGCTTCAGGTGCAGGCTTCCTCAGGCCGCTGCCCATGTGGCTGATGGCATCGCCCACTGATGAGTGGTTGCACTTGATTGTCTCGTCAAAGATTAAGGAAGCTATAATTGACTCTCCGTTGTGTTCATGACCAATGCTTGCTGTCTCCGACGATCGACCTTTTCACTGCAAACACAATTCACATGTGTTCATGAGTCCGTCTCAACAGCTCCTCTGGACTGACCCCCTCATTGTGACCGAGAGTGCACAAGTCACAGGACACCAAAGCGCTGCTGAGAGAGTTGATCTCAACGTCAGATGAGTTCTTAACAGACAGACATCGCTGCTGTGAAGTGATCGCGATTCGTGAAGACCTGGGCAATGGACAAAGAGCGAAAGTGGCGGTGGCGCGTGTGGCACGACGACGATGTGGCGTGGCACGCAGAGCTGCAGCGTCGAGCAGAGAGACAGCTACGACTGCTGGATAGTGACTGCACAGAGAAACTAGGCGAGCGCATTCCCAAGATCCTTCACCACATCTGGCTCGGCCCCAAGCCAATTCCAGTAGCGTGCGTAGAGTGGATCGAGAGCTGGCGAAAGCACCACCCTGAATGGACCCATGTTGGTACAGCGCGCATAGAATCCGCATTGACGCATCCGCGACTGATGAGATTTGTGGCAGCGCGTGTGGCGGGACGCTGACGCGGAAGCGTTTGGACTTCAGAACAAGGTGCTGTGCCCACAGAGCTGGTCGAGGGTTGTGATCGATTGCTAACTCGTCTGTGCAGTTTCCATTCGACTCTGCGCGCAATTACGGCGAGAAATCGGACATCCTGCGGTATGAGATCCTGCACCGCCTCGGAGGCGTGTACGTGGACGTCGACATGCTCTGCCTTCAAAGTCTAGACCGAGTGATGTCGGTAAGTCTCTTTGTCTCGGGGGACGATTGCTAAGTCACTGACTTCTCACCGTGCTCAAAAGCACTTCTCTTTTATCGTGGGTATTTCCAATACTGGATGCCTGGAGATCAACAACGCGTTCATCGCATCCGTGCCGGGGCACCCGATTCTCTCCCGCCTCATTGACAAGATCCAGCGGCAATGCTCGCAGCCTCAACTTGATGCGTCTACCCTCACTCGCATCGCTCAACTAGGTGGCGGTGACTTGGCGTCACTTCTGGTTACCAGTGACAGAGCGTCCCCCATGTCAACGATTGAGCGTACAGGCCCAGGACTCGTGACGCGCACGTTCATGGAAGCCGTGGGTTGGACATCGTCGTCTGCTTCTCACCGAGACGGCTTCTTGGGCGGCACCGAGAGCGAGGACGTCGTGGCACTTCCCGTCGACTTCCTCTATCCTCTTCCGAACGATGGCCCAGCGCAGCCCTCATCCACTCCCCATCCACAGGCACTCGCCGTGCACTTCTGGCAGCGCTTGTGGATGAGCTGAGGATCCAATCGACACCATACATACATACCATCGCCCTGACGGGAAGCCATTCAGGTGAAGAGTCGATCGCTGATTGGTTGGTTATGGCGTTTTACCTGCTTTCAATTGGACGAGAAGATGATGAAGCCACCTGTCCAGATGATGCAATCCAACGGAACTGTTTAAAACACATGGATGGAGTCTTGAAGTCTGTGCGGGTGGTGCGCTTCCCCACAATCCAACTGCCCACCTCCAGCCCAAGCTTCCTCCTTATTCCTCCTCATGAGCTGCTGCCCTGTTACCGCTGAGCCTGCCCTCGGCGCCGCCCCAAGCGTCGGCTCCATCAAGAAGTACGGCAACACCGCGCTCTACGTCGCTGGCCCAGCCAACGCCAAGGCCGGCGTGATTGCTTTTCCTGATATTTACGGTCTTGACAGCGGCCGCACCAAGGCTGATGCCGACTCGCTCGGCAAGCTCGGCTACGCTGTGGTTGTTGTGGACCTCACGGATGGCGACTACCTCCACCCAGATACGTTCCAGAACTTTTTCGGTGACTGGCTCAAGAAGAACTCGTTTGACTCGATGGTGACGCGTATCAATGACGCCATCACCTACCTCAAGGCGGAAGCCGGGGTTGACGTCGCGTTGCGAGCTACGGCTAC
>KE464229.1:18066-30553 GCA_000387445.2 Pythium aphanidermatum DAOM BR444 | reverse complement strand
GCCAACTTGTTCCTGCAGTCACTGCACCACCTCCTTGGTGGCACACACGTCGCCCACGTACCAACGGCGTGGACAATAACAGGGGCAGAGCTTTGGCAGAAGCGGCCTCCGCTCCGCCACCTTGGTACACGCGTCGCCCAAGACCTAACGCTGGAGAGGAAGACAAGGCTCGTCACCTGCGTGGTTCGGAAGACTAATTCAGCTGTGTTCGCTCATTTCAACTCCTCAGGAGGATGGTCGCACTAAGCAAAAGGATGCTCACCAGCCTTGCACAGGGTCAGATTATAGTCATATTGAACGCACATGAACTCACTCACACATTACAACAGCTACCATAAAAGTTCTGGGTCCTCACACGGGCGATTCGTCCTCTCGATTCGTGTACGCGGTCGCCTCGCAGTTCTCGTAGTCGCCTGGGGAGAGCAACTGCAGCTTAAGATCGGGGCACGAGCTCTTCTTCATCTTGTGGCGACTGCGGCTCGGAGTATCCCGAGTTCCACGTTGTCTTGATCGACTCTTTGGTGGCAATTGGAGTCGCTGGCTAAGCCTTTTACATGCGCAGTTGCCTGTCCCAGAGAGGAGCTCTGTCGGGTCGGATGGGATCCTCCCACTGCGGTGTCGAGGCCGCCGCTGGTGATGGAAAGACAGCTCGTCATTCGACGTCACTGGCGCGTCAGTCGGTACACCAGCAGAGGTAAAAGGCGGAGGAAGGAGCGCCATCAACGCACTGGAGTCGAAGCGTGACGAAGACGAAGAGCGCGACGACACACCTGAGGCGTTCGGCGGTCTTTCCCACTGCTGGCTTGATGCCTCGTCCTCTGCGGAACTCTCTCGCCCCATCATCTTCTCATCAAAGTAATACCACTGAGCCTCGCTCCCTTCGAACCCTCGCGCGTGGTCCGCATGGTGGACGATACCGGCGTCCATGAGGGCATTCCCCACGCGCGTGGCCTCGCCCTCGCCGTCCACGTACTGGTTCACGCGCATCATGGCGGCGATGTGGTCGCCCGTGGCGAGGTCCTTGTCACTGTGATCATCATGGAGCAGCAGCTTGTGTGCGTGCAGATTGCAGGCGAGTTGCCAGGCAAAATCCTGGCACAGTTCCTCCTGCAGACACTCGAGGATGCTCACAACATGTGCTGCACTGGGACGGAGCCGCGGGTCTGCGTGCCACGCACTCTCGAGGAGCGCTCGCAGCATCGGGTGCAGCCGAGAGTCGTCTCTATCGCTGTCTTCATCTTCGTCTTCCTCTTCATGAGACGCCACACTTCCCAGCGGCGGCCGCGTGCCACTCAGTACCTGTTCAACGACCTTGAGGTGGTGGCCACCCGTGCCAGGATATTTCTCCTCTCCCGGGAACAGCACGTCCCAGAACGTGATCGCCAGGGAGTAGATGTCGGCGGCCTCCCCATAGCACGCCATCCCAGCGTGACCCTGGAGCAGCTCGGGAGCCATGTAGTCCACCGTGCCCTTGATAGTCATGCACCGCGTGGGTGGAGAGACGGAAAGCGTCGTGTGTTGCGAGTAGAACGAGTCACACGACGTCCTCGTGGATTCCGAGGGGTGTCCTGCCAGTGTGTCTTGGCCAGCACACGAGGGCGAGGACGTGGTCGGGAGTGAGTGAGGTCGGCAGGAAGACTCCGGGACTCGCCAAAGTCGGTGATCTTGACCGTATTGTTGGTGTCGACGAGGAAATTCTCTGGCTTGATATCTCGATGGAGAAACGCCGGCGTGAAGCTGTGAAGGTACGCAACAGCCCGAGCGGCGTCCAGCATGTATGCGACGTTCACAAGTAGCTGCTGTCGACGGCCAGGGCGGTGTTGGGCCGCGTTTTGCTCCGTGACGTCCTTGAGACTGCCCACACAGAGCTCCGAGAGGAGGCAGATCGTCGGCGGACGCACACACAAGCCCACGAACCGCACGACGTTGGGATGGTGCAGTGCGCTACTCAGAGCAGCTTCCTGCGAGAACTGGGCGATCACATCCTCACTGAGCTCGTGTGGCGTGTACACTTTGACCGCGACGTCCATCTGCGACCGCAAGACGCCATGGAATACGACCGAGTTGGCGCCGGACGCGAGCCGACGCTTGAGCTGCAGGTAGGCAAAGTCGACGATGTACTTGCGGTGCAGCTCCACGAGGACGTGCAATCCCTTGGACATGAGCGTCTCGTCGCTGTCACTGCCGCGGCTGTGCTGCTGGAGACTTTGCTGGAGGGCCACGGCGCGTTGTCCAAGGCTCCGCCAGTGTTCTGTGTCGGCCTGGAGCACCCGCCAGATGACGAGCGGACAGAGCGAGCCCCAGACAAGGTTGGTGTACGTGAGGATGAAGCCCCAGTCCAGATCGCCCCGCTGGAAGAGAGCGTTGTACCCGAAGAGCAGTGCGTAATACACGAACGCATAGAGGCAGAACTCCCTCATTGCGCGCTTACTGGTGCGGTCTGGTGGACGAAGGAGCACGTACACATACAGCAAGAGCAACAGAGCTCGGGATGCCGTGAGGATGCCGTACGTGAGCTCACTGCGGGCTTTAAAGTGCGACAACAGTGCGACGATGGGGATCGTGTACGTCGAGAGCACAAGCGTGAGCAGCAGTGAGCGTCCCAGGGCTGAGAGCGACACGCTGGTCTGTAGCATGAACACGACGACGCTGAGGAACACGAACTGCCGCCCCGAGTAGAACACCTCGGTCATGAGCTTGGAGACGCCCAAGGCGTACGCGTCACGGGCGATTGAGATGGCAAAGTACACGGCGTAGCATCCTGTGGCGGTCGCGAGGACGAGCAGCAGCGGCTCAAACGCCGGCAGAATAATCTTCCTAGCCGCAGTCTGGTCGCCTCGGAAGGCGTGACGCCGATAGAGACGCAGGTAGCACACGAGAGCACACGAGAGGAGGCACATGAGACCGTAGCCGAGGAGCAGGAAGAGCAGCAGCAGGTGGACGCGGGCCCGGAGGAAGGCCGGCGAGGGAGCGGGAGGCTGCATGCAAGGGCCTAGAGACTGATAGACGGTATTAACTTGTGACGCGTGCGTCCATAGGCTCCTGTTGACTTGTGCCATACAGGAAGCGGCCCTTCGCATGGGCTGCCACCAGCTGGAATGGGTCCGATGAATGGAAGCTTCCGCCATCTGACTCAACAAGCGACATGTGCGAAAAATCGAACACTTCGTATTTTACGCCAATGGAACGGCTTTCGATTTGATTTGTAGCCAATGGGGGCGTTCGAGGACCAGAAAATGATTCGAATTTTTATTTCTCATGGATCCCGTCCAGGAGTTTCAGGACCGCTGTGCTTCACGCGTGTGATCCGATCTCAAGGGGCAAAGCACCAAAATGGACAGACAGATCCGGTCGTGTCAGGAGCGGAGGACGCGAAGGGTGCGAGAAGGTGGCGCACGGGTTCCCGCCCAATGAGTTCTGTCCGGCCCCTAGCGAAGCCCAGTGAATGGAATAGAACACAGAGCACGGCGTCGTGATTCTCTCTCTTATGCTGCCCTGCTGCTGTCGCTTCCGTCCAGTCGGAGAGTGTGGTTCACTGTGCGCATGCGCTCTCCGTTCTGCGTGACATCCATCTGCAGGTTGATAGTGAAGGTCACCGCACTGCTCGTACTCGGACTGGCGACTGTGTTCGAAGAGGATCGAGATGATCCCTCGAGCCGCTGCAGCTGCCTCTCCTTCTCGGCCAGTTCGGACAGAGCACTCTTCAGCCGCTTCTGCAGCATATCCGACAGCGTCTTCTCGCTTTCGAAGCGGTTCTTCCACATCTGAGCGTCGCGTTGTGCTTCGTCTCGCTGCCGTTCGGCCACTTTGAGCTTCTCCGTAAGGAGTGCCTCAGTATCGATGTGGGCAGATGACGACGATGGGCGACGTGGTAATACGGTAGCGCTTCCGATCGTGCTCGAGCTCTCGCTTGCAGACGACTCTGTCACTCTCAGTGGTGTCGACGTCACGTCGCTCTCAACACGACCTCGACTAGTGGGTGTAGCCACCAGGGGCACCTGCATCACTACGCGCTCCTGGTCGGAATCACGAAGATCAATAGCTTCCTCAGAGCCAGTACCTGCGCCTGTACCGAAGCGCCTCCGTCGCACGCCAAACACGCGCTTGACATTGGCACTGCCGGCGGGCATATCGGCTCCCAGCGATGATAACGGGCGAGTGCGGAGTAACCCTCTGCTCTCCACAGCAGGCGTTTCAGCGCTTCTCACTGCCTCTACTCGCGCAGGCTCTGTATTGCCCGTTGTCGCCTCCTCCTTGATACGCGCATCCTCATAGGCATGGCCACGCCGGCGCTTCCGCCGTTGGATCCCGTCAGTGTCCGTGGCTGTCCCCAGCAGCGCCCGTCGCGCCTCGCTCTCTGCCAGTGCTCGCTCCTCTTCTTGCTTGATGGCGTGCGCCTGGATGTGCGCCTTGGCGCGTGCCACGACACTCGTCTGGCGCTGGGCTTCCAGATGCCGCACCTTTTTGCGGAGCTGCTCGAGTGTGGGCATGCGGCCCGCGTCCTCTCGTCCGAATCGCGTGCAGAAGCCTGTGTGCAGCTCGCGCCACGCGTCCTCTGAGTGCCCGCGGCTGCCCAGCTGAAGCGAGTGCAGTGCCAGCCACTCGCACTCGTCCTTACGGAAGCGTCGGCGGGCCATAGAGGAGCTCTTCGAGGAGCTCATGGAATGTTTGGGCTGACTGCTCCGTACCACGTCGCAGGTACAGCGTATCTTCTTTGGGTTACGACGACACGTAACCCCAAAGTTACATGAAGAGTATACTTCATCGCATAGTATACATAACGGGCGATGATTGGTTGATAGAGGGTGCGTCATCCGACAAACTCCACCTGTCGGCCACGTCGCAGCAGGTCGTTGGGTTGATTTTGGTTTTGTTTCTTTTGTTCTCGAATGCGAAAATAGCCGTTGAGATTCGGAGAGCGAGCCAGCGTTGGAGAGCTAGCAGGGATCTCGAGTTCCGAGTTTGATATTTTTTTGTTCTGGAGAGAAATAGTTGAGTGGGTGGTGTGAGAGCTTTTGACGCACACGTTGAACCAACAACTCTGTCGCAGGTGTGCGCATGCATTACAGTACATGAGATGTTGTGGTGTCGAAGGAGGCAGTTTTGCACGCGAGTAGAATCGACTTCGTACTGTGTACGTCGACGCCAGGACGTCAGCGACGTCGCGCAGTCAGTTTGAAGCCGAAGTGCACGCCTGATGAGCTCGTCGTCGGCTGCCACTCTCCGTTGTCCTCTCCAGTCGTCGGTTTCTTTCCAACACTCTCCACGTTGGATAAAACCTGTCGAAAGTGCTTTCGAAAAACCGATTTGTCCAGCGGTTTTCTTCGCCGACCAACAATCGATTCTGGTGGAGCGCCTGTTCCGTCCCAGGTGTTTATTCCCGTAAATGCTCGTTTTGTTGTCCACGATCCGACGCTTCTGATGTGCTCTCTGTTGCTTGCGACCGACACACCCGACACTCTCGGACCACGCTGGAGTTGGCGTTCCTGTTACAATTAGACGCATTTGTATCGACGCCTCGACGCCCCGCAGAAGAGGAGTGGGGCGCGACAACAGCTGGGTAGGCGTCCAATGTTGGGTCGTCCAGCCTCTCAACACAGAGATCATCCTCCCCCTCGCCCCTCCTCTTTCCCTCCCTTGCTCTTGCAACCAAACCCAAACACACACTCACTCCTTTTATCTTCGCTCCATGCAACGGAAATTTTCGACCACTGAATCAATCAGTCCCTTCAATATTGTATCAAACACCGTCCTGACTCGTCCAATGTCTTGTTTTAACTATACCAACTGACCGTTTAGAGGTAGCCATGTGTATTAAACAACTGATCGAAACCACCAGGAGGGCAGTTGAAGAAAAAGAGTGGAAAAAAACCGCTCGGGGTACTTTTTCGGGACCACAGAATTCGTTTTGCTCGACCCCAGCAAGAACCCAGTTCCCCCCAAGCTCTCCCCCTCAAGCAACATGGACCGCGACTCGCTTGTCTTCCTCGCTAAGCTCGCCGAGCAGGCTGAGCGGTATGTGAACCGCATGGGCGTGTGTGCTACTGTGATGGATCTCTGACTGTGTGTGCGATACGCAGCTACGATGAAATGGTCGACCACATGAAGGCGGTCGCCAACAACCACAATGTTGAGCTCACCGTGGAGGAGCGTAACCTCCTCTCGGTCGCCTACAAGAACGTGATCGGCTCGCGCCGTGCCTCGTGGCGTGTGATCTCGTCGATCGAGAACAAGGGCGACAGCGAGCGTGCCGAGCACATCAAGTCGTACCGTCAGAAGATTGAGACGGAGCTTGTTGAGATCTGTAACGACATTCTCACGATCATTGAGAACAACCTCATCCCGAACTCGTCGTCGGAGGAGGGCAAGGTCTTCTACTACAAGATGAAGGGTGACTACCACCGTTACCTCGCCGAGTTCCAGGTCGACGATGAGCGCAAGGAGTCGTCGGACAAGGCCCTTGAGGCGTACAAGCAGGCCTCGACCATCGCCATGGCGGAGCTCCCACCAACGCACCCAATCCGTCTTGGTCTGGCGCTCAACTTCTCGGTGTTCTACTACGAGATCCTCAACTCGCCTGACCGTGCGTGCAACCTCGCCAAGCAGGCCTTCGACGATGCCATTGCCGAGCTCGACACCCTGTCCGAGGAGTCGTACAAGGACAGCACGCTGATCATGCAGCTGCTGCGTGACAACCTCACGCTCTGGACCTCGGACCAGGAGCCGGACAGCGCCGACGCCAACCAGGGCGACATGAACGTGCAGGACGTTGAGTAAGCGCCTGCATGGGTCGCTTCTCTCGTCGTCGGCAGCACGCCATCGTCGTCGTTATTATAACAGTTGATAGATAATGGTTGGGCGGCTCGGCGGGACGGAAGACTCCAACTCCAGTCTGTCGAGTCGTCACATTAGGTTCATCTTCGCTTCTTTTGCTTCTCTTCTCTGCGGCCGTGCGCGGCCTCCTCTGCCTCTCCACCCCAACCATTGCCATGTCTTCACCGTCGCTTGTTTGGCTGCTCGTATCGTAAGCGGCCGCAGGACGAGTGAGGAAGGCAATGGAGTTGGTTGGATGATGGCGAGGAGCGCTGCGGATGAATGCCAATGAGGAGAGCGAGCTCGGACGTGCGAGACTGAGTCCTCCTCTGCATGGGTTGCAGGGCCAGTCCGCACGGTGTAGAATCCATCAAGCAAATACACTTGCCGAGCGATCTCATTTTCTTCTCCCATGTTCCGTTGCCTTGCTCCACCCATGTTTCTGGATACTCATAGTGTGGTCCACTTCTTGTTGTGTGGAGTGGACCACGCTATCTGGCGTGTATATTTGTAACCCAGGAAGGCGATGGTGTGACGCCCATGATGCTGTCTCAGATGGGCGGACGAGAGGGAGGATGAGCGAGGTCGAGGCGCTTCCACTGGGCATACGCGCGTGACGCTCAACACCCACAGCGAGAGTAAGAGGACACGACTGGCAGCATCGTCGAGGCGTTATCGAGCGTCATCGTCATCACGTGCCGACTTCAGAGTCAAGTGTATTGAACAGCGTATCTCCCGGTTGTCCAGTCGTCGATCTGCGCTTCATGAACTTCTTCCGAGCTTGGAAAAGCTCGAGCAAGAGCTCGGTATCGTCCAGCATCCAGACGCTACTGAGTGACATCGCCACGCGATCAGGTGCTGCCACTGCCGCCACGGCGATCGTGCATCTACTGGAACCACTGGACCTCGAACTGACAGTGACGACAGGGAGAGGATCCGCCAGCGACGTGCGGTATGTGCTCTCAGTCCACCACCGCGATGCCAATGCTGTGTGGAAGCACCACCGTTCGTTCGACGAGTATGAAGCCCTCCAGCACCGCGCCATGAAGGCGTTACACCATGGTCACTTCTGTAATGCAGGATGCCCTTGGCTCGAGAGCTTCATCTCAAGCGTGTTCCACAAGACCACCAGCATGATCCTCTCTGGCTCCTCCGCCACGATGATTGAGCGTCGTCGAACCATCGTGTTGGACATGCTCCGCGCGCTGCAAAAGTTCCTCGTGAACCGTCAGAACCTGAGCTGCGCGCATGTCGTCCACGGCGTCGCCCATGAGGTGCTCGATTTCCTCTACGGCGACGTCATCGACAGCCAGCACGTGCTCGATCACTTCCTCAACAACGCAGCTGTGCTCTCCCCCACAGACAACTCGAAGAAGAAGAAAGGCGTCAAGCATCGTTCGCTCTCGACGTCCGCGCTGCGTATGTCGATGGTCTCGACGACATCTCGTGACTCCGTCGGGAACTCGTCATTACTCCGCCCGTCGGTATCCGTGGACGACGCCGGAAAGCCTACCGAGCAGGAGCCGTGTCCGATCTGCAGTGAGCTGCTGCCGGTGAAGAATGTGTACGTGATGCAGCTGCGCTGTGGTCATCGCTTCCATGACGAGTGCGTCATGCCCAAGCTCAACGAAGAGCTCAAGTGCCCCATATGCGGGATGGCTGAGATCCCATGAGCCAATTCCCTCTATCAATCGATGTCTTACCTGTATTGTATCTTATACCCACCGATGAAACCTGCGTTATTTGATCATGCATATCGCCTAATACAGGAAACGGCACCGGCAACTTCCGCCAACCAACAAGCAACGTGACCCAACATGGCACCGACGGCGGAGCAGAGCGGAGGCTCCTCCTCCTCCTCCTCCTCCTCTGTGCGTTTGTACATGGGGGGACTGGCGGCGGAGGTTACGGTGGAGGAGCTGCGCGAACGCTTCGGGCGCTTGGCGACGGCTGAAGGCTGCCGCCTAGCGACGATCGAGATGCCGCCGAGTCGCCTCACGCCGCCGCTCTCGCGTGGCTTTGCGTACGTGACTATCAGCGGAGCGACGGCGGAGCACGTGGCGGACGAGATCGCCAAGGCGTACAACCGAACCAAGTGGCGAGGTGGGACCCTGAAGGTGGAGCGAGCCAAGCCAGACTACAAGGCGCGACTGCAGGCCGAGTGGACGCAAGCGGAGGCGACCAAGGAAGCGGTGCTGGAGGCGGTGGAAGTGGAGCGGAGAAGACTGATGCCAGTGGAGGACGTGGAGATGACCACGGGCGTGGCGTTTGAGGGGAAGAAGGAGACCAAGTTTGAAGACGTCGAGGCCATGGAACTGACGGACGGAGAGGAAGAAGAAGAAGAAGAAGAAGAAGAAGAAGTGCAAGTGGAGGAAGAGGAGCAGGTCGCGTCATCTGAGACGTCGAGTGATGAAGAGATGGAACACGATAACGACAGTGAACCAAGTGAAAGCGACGAGGATGTCGAGGAGGACGAGGAAGCTTCTCTGAGTCCGATTAAGACGACTCCGAAGCCAGTGGAGGAGACTGTCGAGGAAGCGAATGCACGTCGTTTGGCAGCTCTGCAGGAGAAGTTGAAGAAGAAGCAGGAGGATGCAGCAGCTGCCAAGGGCTTCTTGGGGAAAATCGATGTTGTTGGCGGGGTCGTTGGCAAGAAAATCACGTTTGGTGAAGACGGAGAAGTGGAGGAGATCGAAGAAGGCACATCTCATCCATCAGAAGAGCGGGAGGAGGAGCGCACGGAAGCAAAACGCGTGACGGACTGGATGGCATCGGACGACGAAGAGGAACCCGAAGGAGTAGATGCTGGAAACGATGGATACGGCGAACTTGATGACGAGAAGCTGCTGAGTGGACAAGCACTAAAGAAGAAGGCGCTGAAAACGCTCGACTTTGATGATGGTATGGAAGACGCAAGGGAAGAAGCCGACGACGTCGAGCGCTTTGCCCTTCGCCCCGAGTTCCTTGGTGAGCGTGGTAAGAAGCTGTTCGAGTTACAGAAGCGGTTCGGTGGTGACCAGCGTTTCAAGATGGACGCGCGGTTCATTGACGATGATGAGAATGAGTACGGAGGCATGGATGTCGAGGACAACGATGAAGAAAATCACGAGGATGAAGAGAAGGAACTTCTGCAGGATTTTCAGGAAGAAGAGGAAGCCGACCAGCTCGCTGCGTACGAGAAGCAGATGGCAGAGGAGCAGGACCGTGCGCTCGATGTGATTGGGGAGTTGTTCCCTGATCTTGACGTGGACAAGATTCGGTGGCGACTTGAGGCGCTGAAGAAGAAAGATCCGATCAAGGAGGCGTCGTGGATGGGTGCGATGATGCGCTACGACCCGCGTGTGCTGTCATCAGCACAGTATGAGCTCTCACGCGAGGATGCGTCGAAGAAAAGCGCCAAGGAGAAGGAGAAGCAAATGGAAGAAGAAGAAAAGCGTATTGCAGAGGAGAAGAAGCAACGAGAGGAGAAGGAAGTGCTTATTGGAGGCGACCGGTTCTACTCGGCGTCCAGCTCTCTCAGTAATTTATTCACACGAGTGCGCAAGAACTCGGAAGATGGTGAAGTTGGTGAGGCCGCACTCGATGGTGTGTTTGGGTTTTCAAACAACAGCACGAAGACGGAAACGAGTGCCGGACCGCAGGAAAGCGCTGCGCCGTCTTCTTTCAAGCTCAGTTCACTGTTCTCGTTCTCGTTTGGAGGAGGTGAAGACGCTTCGAAGCAGCTTGCGGCAGGAGAAGATCTACTCGAGGCCGAGGAGGAAGATGAAGCCCCAGCTTCTGCTCAGCCGTGGCATTTTACTCAGTCGTTCTTCGGTGGAGGAGAACGTGAAGAAGACGTAATGGACGAAGGCGGCACGGATAAGGACGACGCCGACGAGGAAGACGAAGAGAACACGTCTGATACGAAGAAGAAACCACGAGTCAAGCGAAGTCTGGACGATTTCCTGGCCTTTGGTCGGACGTTTTTCACTTCCGCCGATGCGACATCGACGGATGAGTGGAAGAAGCAATGGGCCGAGCGTCGTAAGAAGCTCACCCTCGACTTCAAGCGCAAGCGTCGCGATGCACTCAAGCAGAAGAAGAAGCAGCAGCAGCTCGCGCAGCGGCATGCGGCCAAGCGACAAAAGCAACAGAGATAGAGACGAACCTTCGAATGAACATGAGTATCTTACTGACGACCAAGGGCTGCATCTTCGTTTCGGTTTTCTCTCCCTTCACGCCATAATGTGCTATTATCGACAGCGTATTCATCTGCGTAAGAGTAGACGAGTCGGACGATCAACAGTGCGTCTGGACAGATAAAATACGTGCGGTTCGCTGCTAGCATAACAGCATTGTAGTGGTTATCGATTTGTCGCAATGGCTTCACTGGGCGATTTGTTGTTCTGCATGACATTAGAGTATTTGCATTGAGTTCCGAGGACTTTTATTTTGGAACCTTGAAGAGCACGTGCACATAACGAAAACTATTGACGGGTGGTCACGCGTGATCCGAGAGCTGCTGCCATCGAGTGCTTTGAGGTGAAGAAATAAAGCAACGGCCAGACAACATTCATTTGCCTCGTGACCGTTGGCTTCAATGGAATACTCTAGCAACAGAACTTGGTGATTTGCTAGAGTCTGCATGTCATCTACTGACGGAGATGTTGTCGTTTCTCACACGACACCGAGATGCAGCACCTCCTCCGCTGACTCTCATACCAACGGAGTCTGTCCACTGATGTCTCCATCTCGGTATCCTCAACTAAGGTTACAGTACCTCCTCTCAGCACTGGATCCCCGAAGCTCACAACTCGAGATCACTGCGTCATCTGTCACTCCTCTCACTCTTCCCCAGTGTCATCCTCCTTCCATTTCCATTCCATGATCACCTCGTCCTCTTCAAATGGCTACCTTTTTCTGAGTCTGAGTCTATCCTTACCAATATCTCCTCTTTTTTCTCAATAATTACATGCATCTAGACAATTGGCTATCTTGGAAGCCAGTCCGCCGTGGCTGTGCAACGTGGCTCCCTCCCGAGCCCGCGTTCCTCTGAGCTTCCCCTCCGTCCGTCGTGCGTGTGCGCGTCAAGCCGGACTCGGTCCCACGCTGATCACGCGTCCCAGAGGAGGTGTCTCACGGTCACGGTCTCTCTTCCGTTGTGCGTGCTCTCTACGGTCTCAGCTAAGCCCTTGTACGATCTTGTGGAAATCGTGTCGAGCGCTGCGGCCGCCCCCATGCTCCAGAGTCTCGCCTGCGCTTTGCTTTCCCGGTGGCGGCACTGTCGACTGAAGAGCGCGCGGTCCATGGTTCCTGCACTTGAACTGATTGCGTCTCGGGTGGATCGCCGCGTGACTCACGGTTGCCAGGAGCCTTCCCATCGCCCTGCTGTCGCCGACAGCGTCGGTGCTTTGACCCGCCAAACAACTGCCCGCGCCGTATCAGAGACCGGACGCCTGGCTGCCTGACGGTCTCCTCGAACGCAGTGATTTGATATCGAAGACCGTCGATCAGCATCTTCCTGACAGGCATCCGACGCGGCTGTCCCGAGGACGCATTCCGGAATTCTCCGCCTCCCTTGCACACTGGGTCTCCAGTTTAAGACGATCATGAAGTGCTACACGATCCTGCTTGCCGCTGTTGCCGCGCTCGCTCTGCCACAGGCCCTGGCTCAGGACGCCCCAGCGGCCACGCC